>WYEA01010177.1:30125-47741 GCA_033558465.1 Alcedo atthis
TCAGAATAAAGACACCAATGGTCCATTTTTTTCAAAGTAGAATTTTTCATCTTCTGTAGGAATGTCCTAGTAACCGCCTACACTTGTAGAGAAGGAGAAGACTTGAAGGCTTTCCAATTTTCTAGAAATTAGTTAATAATTCATAACTTCATTTGCTTGGGAGAAGTGCTTCACCATGACTGTTCCTGAATTTTGGTACCACCAACACTCCCTTGGGAGAAAATTAGTCTCTGACCATCCTGCCTTCTATAATAAAATGACTGGGTTTATGGATGAGGGGTCCGCAGTAGAATTAATCTAGCTTCATACTGGAAAAGCTTTTGAGAAAACATCCCAAAGCATCTTTTCAGGGTCTGAATGGGCAGGTTACTAAACAGTTAAAACTGTTTTACTGTCAGACACAGGGTAGCACGGGAAGGCTTTCTATAGCAGTCTTTATATTATTTTGGAATTGGGTCAAAATTATTCTTTTTCCTCTGTTCATTTTAGCACACTCAGAAAGCATAAATACGTTAGCTATACCTATTCACATGCTATATGAGCCTTTTTAACTAGGTACAAAGTGGTGTAGGGGGGAAAAAAACAGTGGAGAAAATAGTATCCCTCCAACATTGCAACTATTTTCTGTGCAGCTGGAGAACAAGCTGCTCTCCATAACATAACATATATCTCTTCAGAAAACAAGGTGTTTAAGCATACTACCTATGCTCACTATCACAAGAGTATTACCAGTTTCCCTTCCTTGATTTACCCTCAGACAGCAGGTAAATGAGGTAAGATAAAAAAAGAAAAAGCTCCTTAATTTTAATACATCTACTCTGTCACAGATTGCCCCATAATCCAATCGTGAAAGTTATAAAGTCTTTAACTAATTAACACAAATATAAGCAATACAACACAGAGCCATTTGCTCTCCCGATAAGATGCTGCAGTTAGGAATATGTCTAGCAATTAATTAGCAAAATGCTTTAAGTACAGAGGAAGAAACAAAGAAACTAAAACTTCAAGAGGATGGTCTGATTCCAGTTGGCAATACTCACACCAACGTGCCTTAAAGAACAGCAAGCACACTGAGGTTTGTCATCCTCAGCTTGCTTTGCTGTTAACTGTCTATCCCATGCCAACAGAAGCGCACAGAACTATAACACAGCAGAACCACTGAGCCCACTGCCATACAGTCTCCCAGTTTTTCTGCTCTATATGGTTTGCTAGAGTGTGGTAGGCGAACTGCCCTGGCAAACCTCTAATAAAGGCTAGGGCTTGCCAGAGACCCGGTGAGGATCAGTTGGACACCTCACAGTCGGTGACCAGCACGTCAAGGTGAGTACCAGCTGCTCAAGGTCAAGGTTCTCAGGCAGCTGTGCCACAGGTTAGTCCCCTACCAGTCAGAATGGCCACAGTGCCCAGTCCACTGGAAATGGAGCCCTGACAGGGAGCTGAAATGGAATTGCTTCTTTTGGAGCAAGCAGGCCTTGCAGTCAGACCTGCCTCTTGTATATAGGGGATGTTGTCCAAAGATACTTGTGTGGACTGACTGAGACTCATCCCTCTGGTGACTGAAAACTTCTTTTGGATATATCCTCAAGTGAGCCCTAGTCTCCCCCGGGTACCCTTGTGTGACACATAATAAGTGGGTTCATATTTTCATTTTTTAATCATCTTTCCAGTAAGAATAGTCCTTAAAGCCTAGGAATTAGTTGTGCAGTGGTATATAGGTGATCCTGCTCTGGCAGGGGTGTTGGACTAGATGATCTTATTAAATCCTTTCCAGCCCCTGACATTCTATGATATTCCCAAGTGACATCTGAACTTGTAATTAACTGGTGTCAGAAGAAGTGCCAATTAACTTTTGTCACAACAAATCTGCATTTTGGGCAGCTGCTGCTCTCTCTTTTGTGGGTTCCTCCATGTTGTGCAGATAGAACAGAACCCTGATCAGGAAGGGATGTGCTCACATGGCAGCAGGTTGAGGTGGGCTGCCCATGACTGCTGAGTTACCTCAGAAAATCTCCCTATTTATAAAATAAGCAGGAAGTGTCATGTCTTCTCCTGCACCATGTTCTCACAGCTAAAAGAAAACAAAACACTAAATTATAACAAACAAAAAAAACCCAGTAATATATTTACTTAACTCCTGCAAGCATCCAGCTAACTCCAACACAGGGTGCTTATAAAAGTGTCAAATCAAGGAACTGAAAAGGAAATTAGAAAAAGTGTTCTCCAAAGCACTTTTTAGTATGTCATTTTTTTTCAGATGATGCAATTGACCACAGTGACAAAAATCACATTTCCAGATAATATGTTACAGATTTTTACTGAATAACTCCTTGTCAGATTTGTAGGTAGAACAGTGACAAAATAGTGCATGTTTAGCAGCAGCTCTAGGACTTAAAATACTGATAGAAGTGTGAAAGGCTGGCTGCAGAGAGTGCAGGGAAACATTTTAGATTCTTTCTTCCACTTATTAGTCTTGGGGATTTATCAGAAGCTTAAAACTCTTAACTTAGAAAAATAATAGGGAAGCGTGGTGATTTTCCTAGTCAGAGATTAATGAAAGTCTGCACTTGGACTTTTTAACTATTCTTTCTTGAGAAACTGAGAAAAGCTTAGCCTAAATGGTTGACCACACACCAAATAAAACTCCAAAATTAATTGTGATCCTACCAATCTTCAACATTAGAAACTAAAACAGGCAAGTGGTTCAACAGAACAAGGCTGTGACAATACTAATTCGAAAAACTCAGAGAAAAAGAATCTGAAATAAATCTTTCTGATTGTTATGAAGCTATTTCTAGTCACCATGGATCAGGTCTTAATTATTTAGATATACATAAAGATTATTACCATTTTACTTGTCAAGAAAAAAATCAAAACCCAGCTGGTTTTCTTATTTAAATGCACCCATGACAAATGCTTTTGTGTCCTTGGTATTTGAAATGAACATGGTGTAGAGTTACCCAGCACCATTTAACAGAGAGGAATTTTATCTATTTATTTGGTTAAAAAGAATTTGGATTTACTGTTTTGCTTCGTTTTCACATGTGAAAATAAACCACCCAAATTTCTACATTCTCCAGCATGTAAAAAGAAACACATTTCAGTGAGCATCACATAAATACAGTACTGGTCCTGTACAGTCCTTCTCTATGTTATGTAAAGCATTTTTCTGATGCAAAAAGAGCTTGGTTGTTGTGGGGTTTTTTTTTAGCAAAATGGAATAATACAGCTTTTCTGCCACACATAACATGTTAGTAGTTGACAGTGAAATTTTAGCTACTGAAGAAAGAATGGGAAAATTCACATTCAATAGGATTCCACTGCCATTTTAGTCCTATGCCCTTAAATATAGTTTCCCTGGGAACAGGTGAAGTCTACAACTCCTACTTTCCATGTAACAAACTTGTGAAGAGGCACTTTATGCACCTTCTGACTTTTGGAAAGTAAAAGCAGAATTATTTTTTTTTTTTCTCCATCTGTAATAGAGAACCAAGCATTTCTTTCTCCTCAAATATATGGTTGGACTACAATGGCATCAAGCAAAGTACAAAAATTCCTACTAACACCTTTTCACCTGGAGTCTTTTTCTTCCCACTAACTGAATCAACAGATTATGAGTTATTTAGGACATTTTTTGTTATATCTCATTACAAAGCAATTCTTTAATTGGAGTCACTGTTATATCACTGAGGTCATATGAGCTCACTGTTATATAAATGAGGTTTCAGAAAAATAAAACTAGCAAAATCCATAAAATCCATAACAAAAAGTAAGGCTTTTCTCTACATATTTGTAATGTGGGATTAAAAATTTGTATGCCACTTCATGTAGTGAAACCTAAGAAAAAACATGATTAATATGGAAAATCTTTCCATAGTCCTTAACTGTAATTTTTAACTTCACTTACTCTACAGCATTTCACCTGAAACAAGTTAGTCAGTGAAAAGTACAAGGCTATAAATCTAAAGCTCATCTTCCAATAATTATTATAAGACCATTTAACAAGAATAACAAGTAATTAGTTAACAAAAGGATTAAGAACAACTTTCTCAGGTCAAGGTTCATGATCTTTCAGTACGTGCAGACTCTCACTAAAAAAAAAAATAAACTGTTCTGAAAACGAAAAAACACAGAAAAAACTTGACTGCAAAGAAATCAAATCCAGTACAAAGAAATGATCTTGTTAATCTGAATTTCCATCTAAACAGACAAAATGAGGCAGGCAGTGAGTCACAAAAATAATAAAAATCCTTCACATAATGTGGCAGAATACAAAAAAATTACCAAAAAAAAAAAATAATTCCATCAGCCTAAAAGACTTAACAACAGTTAGTATTTAGTGATCAAAATTTTTAAGTTCACATTTACAATAGTACATCTAAAATCACATTACTTCTCTGATCTCAAAAACCCAAAAAGCCCTTTGCAAAATCCTGGCTAGATCCAATGAAAGGTAAATAATTTATCCTTCCAGTAATAAATATTTTAAACACATCCAAAAAGCTAAAACTGATCACATCAGCTTCCTCCCTGTGGAAGGAACATCTGTACATTGACCCCTAAAAATCCTTATCCCCACAGCAAAAAATAGTCACAATCAAATGTCCCAATTTCAAAATTCATTCTGCAACAGCAGAATTCAGAAATGCAAGATATCCAAAGTTGTCTTGGGACCATCCTCTCACACTTTCTCATTAAGACTGCTGCTATTCCTTTTAGGTTTTGTTTATTACTTTGCTATGACATGATTAGCTCACTTGAACTGTTCAAGATAGTAAAGTGGGCTTTTTTTTTTTTTTACCCAGGTTACCATATTGAGAAATGTAATTGTTTTTCAGGTTATTTACACATCTGTGCTCATTCATCTCTAAACTCGTCATGCTCTCATTTATTCTAATTTTTTTTAGGTCAATTAAAAAACAATTTTCCAGTCTTCTCTGATCCTTGCTCAAGATCAAACTAAATCTCACCTTGTCTGAGCCCTAGACAAATTGTCTTGCCCTTAATGCCAGAGTTTTTTAGATTAAAATAAAATGTCATACAGTAATCCATCAATGAGAAATAGAAATTATTACAGCCAACCTCACGTTTCATTCCCTGGCTTCAATATTTCTTGGGTTTAGTAGAGTATTCCAGTGTGTGATGTTGTACTAATAATAGTGATGTTGGGTTTCCTTCACACAAACATCTAGGAGTTATTCTACAGCTGGATTAATTCATTCTCCAAATATATGGAAGGAGAAGACAGTAAACAGATTTTTTTTTTTTTTTATACTTAAGACAGACATGATCTACTAGCTCTCTCTCAGCACTACCATTTACTTTCATACCACAAGCCATTTTTTTCAGCATTGGTCTGCACTGAGTCTCATTTGTGAGCTACATCAGTATTTCCGACTACATTAGGTTAAAATCTTAAGTTCCCTCCTTACACTATACCTTATCATATATCCCATCACTCAGATGCCAAAAGGCTACCCCTGACAAATTTGTCTTGAAGAGAAAATTTTCTGTTTTCAAAACCAGGTGATAGATTTGACCCCCAAACTTCAAACTATCTCTGAAATGCATGGCAAAAAGTAAGGTGAAAAAGTGTGAGAGCTCCAAGTGAGGGCTTTTCTTGATGGATGAACAAGGAAGCACAGAACAACCGATTCATCTATTTTAACCAGCTGCTTTTAAAATCTGCATTCCCATCCTACATTATCTGGATATTACAAGCTAACAATCTCCTCTCAACCTGATGAAGCAATGCATTTTCTGAGAAGGAAAACTGCACCAAAGAACTGATTAAGTTTTTCTATTAAAGAATATAAAAATATATGAAGTAACATGAAAAACATTACTTTTACTGACTGCTTATGCCTGTTAAGAAGGCTGCACCAATAGTGCACAATCCCATTAATGTTGAGTTTTCCACATGAGGTACCTTCTAAACTTATTCTAGTTTAGGAGATCTAGTAAAGATTGGAGCCTGTGACTTCAGATTTGTACACTCCCTGGAGCTACATAAAATAAACATCATTAGAGGGAGTCTCAGAAGGCTGTGTGCAGCCATTGCTAAATACTGACATTTTTGGTCATTTACACACAGACTAAATTTGACAAGTTATGTTTTATAAATAAGGTTTTGTGGCTATTGTGTCCTCACAGTAAGTCTGAAACCAGCTTCTATACAGTATAATACTCAATTCATTCTATTAAGGAACACTGATGTAAAATTTAGCTCTTTTATCATTCACAATTCATTTATCTTTTATCATTCACAATTCCTTCCACAGTGGTTAAAGATTATACGGAAATATAAATAATGATCACTCATTCATTCTAGATAAAAACAATCTTGTTTCTTGGGCTTAAACTGAAGCTTAGTAACTATGTTTCACTGCTGATTAAAATAAGAACGACTTTGCAGTAATTGGCGTTCTGTGAAATGAAAGTATAGCTGAAGGAAAGACTTATTTTTTCTACTTACTTGTTCTACTTTCACAAGTCATCCCCATTGCTTTAAGGTTGAAAATAATTAATTTCAGGTCTTTAATAATGATTAAGATATTAAAGTAAGTGATAACATGAGACGAATCACACTTTTGCAATAATCTATTACAAAATTAATGGATTTTACATCCTCATTCATCTAGTTGTGGACCTTGTTTTTGAGAACTTTCAAACCAAAATGCTTCAGAAAAGACACATCAAACTTCTCAGGAAAAAGTAACTTTCCCTTCCTCCTGTCTCACCCAAACTGCTTGAGATTGTGCTTTAAGAAACATGTACAGGTGACAACAACTGCAAATGCTTCTGGCTTGTGGATCAAGGTGTTCTGGTAGAGCAGCCCAGACTGGGAGCTGTACAATTCCTGTTGCCCTAACTCTGTTTCCAGGCTATTTCAGCTCATCTCCTCAGATCATATGAGAGCATTAATAGTTTATCCACATGAACTATTTTTCATTTTAAATTCTTAAATAAGAGGCACTTTCCATTCACTGGCCATCTTTGTCTTGTTATGCTTTCCCCAGGCTAAGAAGCAAAGGATTCTTCTGTTCTCCCAGTTTTACATGAAATCCAAATAATGCATTGAACGAGAGACTTGGGGTCTTCTCTGTCTCTTATGCCTCAGAAATATCATTAACAATTTAATTCCTGTGATGAAGTTAGTCAGTCAAAGGTGGCAAGAAAGGGGCATGGTGGACATTGTAGAGTAAGCTTAATGGTTGGACTCTATGAGCTATAGGTCTTTTCCAAGCCTGATTATGTTATGATTCTGTTCTGTGAAAGAGATCATAAAAGGAGCAGTGCTGCTTTCTCTTAGGGGTTCCTACACTTTAACTTGTTCAAAGCAGAGCAATTATAAATGTGATGATAGTGTAAGATTATTATAAAACAGTGAAGTTGAAGCTAGGGTTATTTGGTGACAAGATGGTAAATAATTTTGTATTCTTAATTTAAAGACAATCCTAGGAAACCAATAAGAAAAAGCAAGACCTACTTATTTTCCTTTAACACACTGTGATTGAACCACTGCCATCTTCTTCTTTAGAAATAACCTCATCCTAATGGTCCAGAGAGAAAGATTACCACATCTCCACAAGGTCTGTGG
Organism: Alcedo atthis; assembly: GCA_033558465.1. Taxonomy (NCBI): domain Eukaryota; kingdom Metazoa; phylum Chordata; class Aves; order Coraciiformes; family Alcedinidae; genus Alcedo; species Alcedo atthis. The sequence continues at coordinate 37,723 of WYEA01010177.1, forward strand.
GCCTATATTGACAGAATTAGATTTCTGCTCTTTTCTATTACCCAAACTCAGTCTTTTTATATTATTTCTTCCTTCTTTGTCTTCTCTTTAAAGACAATCAGGTTTAGTCAGCAAAGACTGATTCCTTGCACTGCTGCTGTGAATCTATCACTAAAGCAAGCTAAAAATCAACGCCTGAAGCACCTTGATGCTCCTATAAATTTGCCAGTTGTTTGGCAGCCTTGTAAGAACACCTTCTGTGTCTCTGTTTCAGTACTGGGTATCAGCATGAGTCCAGAAGAGAAGCTCTGTATCCTCCATGTTACTCATTAGTCTTCCTACACATGTGCAGACTTTTTGATTTGACCATTTTCAAGAAAGCAAGACTGGACTTAGAGAACAATAGCAGCAACTTCAGCTCTAGCACATCAGTTGTCTTCACCACTTTTCCCCCTGCATGACAGAGAACATCATCTGATTTTAGCCTACTGCTATTATGATGGAAACATCACCTAAAATCTTTACATTTCAGACTTTGTGTTTCTTTCCCCCTTCTGTAATGCTAATAAAAGGTGACCCCAGCTGACAACCAACACCCATCCGTGCCTCTCACTCATTTCCATCTTCTGTGGAAAGAGGAGAAAACAGAAGGCCAGCAAGAAGATTAATGGAATGAGATTTTAATATGGAAAGCAAATTAATGGGAATTTAATACAGAAAGCAAAAGCTGAATATGCAAGCAAAGCAGAGAAATTCACTCACTGCTTCCCACTGGTAGGCAGATGTTTAGCCACTTCCAGGGAAGTATAGCTTCAGCACAGGTAGTCACTGCCTGGGAAGACAAATATCATAATCACAAACAACCCCTCTTCTCCTTTCCTTATTGTTGAGCACACACACCATTATATGGTATAGAACAGAATAACCCTGGTCGAGCTGTACCAGCTGTCCCAGCTATGAAGCCTCCTGACCTTTTGCTCACTTGCCAGCCTACTCTCTGGGGATGAGGAGGTGAGAGCCTTGACACTGTGCAAGCAGTGTTCAATAGCCAAAGCACTGGTGTGTTTCCATGCTATTTCAGCCACAAAGACAAAGCATGGCACAATATGAGCTGCTATGAACAAGTTAACTCCATCCCAGTCAGACCTAGTAGGAAAGGTTTTTTCAAGTCCATTAGCTTGCTATAGGAGTTAAAAGGTAGAGACCAAAAACTCTGAATCTTCCCTACAACATTACTGTTCTCCAGTGACAGAATAATGCAAACATCCTTGATACTGTGACCCTTATTCTTTCCCAATAAACCCCACTATCACACTTCAGACCTCTTGCACAACAGGCTTTCACTATTATACAAAGCAGGAAGAAAGCAGCCAGTGGGAATTAGAGTCTAACATCTGTTTATAAAGAACTCATGGGCATCCTTGTAGATACCGACAACAGTTTCTCCATCAAATCCCAAAGATAACAGAAAAACTAGTTATCTTACCAACTGCTGGAAAAAAAGTGAACGGGAAAGACAGTGACACATCATGTTTCCTCACCTTAAACATCCTGCCATGGCTGTTTGGGTAGCTAATGCCAGTAACTCCTTCCAAGAAAACTTTGAGCTCTGGGAAGTAGATTGGTTTAAGTATCTAACAAGAAGTTCCATCTTAACATTATGCAGGGAAATTTCCAGGACAAAGTAAGGAAGACCACCTTTCTTGTCATAAAAACTGTTTATCATCATGCTATATTAATTGGCATAATTCTTTATTCTTCTGCTGTGCTTCTCTACTGTATTCTGCTTCTACCTGGAAGAGCTCATGTATGACACAGAATGAAGGTGATACAAAATATTTTTACAGTCTAAATTCTACAGCAGCTTTATAAGTGTCTGTCACCCATCATGATCTTGATATCCATTAGCACTTCTCAAACCCCACCCCCCAGTTTTTTTCTCCTGGGACTAGGCTAAGAAAAGGGATGGAAATCAAGGAGCAAAACTTCCTTGAAAAATAAAAATTTTAGCTTTTAACAACACTAAAGAATTAGGAATAGGGCTGATTTAAAAACAAAAAAACAAAACAAAACAAACAAAAAAAAAAAACAAAAAAAAACCAAACAAACAAAAACAAAACAAAACAAAAAAACCCAAAAGAACAAAACCAAACAAAACAAAACAAAAAACAAAACAAAAAAAACAACAAACAACCAACTACATAGATAACCTCTCTGCGACAAAATCTAACTCCATTAATCAAGTTTTCATCCATGTCCTTGGACTCTGATAGGAGAAGAGGAATCACTTTTGCTCTTAAACAGGACCACATTTAACTTCATCTGCATTAAGTGAGGTCTAAAAATATTTGAAACAATAATGAACCCATTATAGGTTTCTATTTTGTTAGTTTGGATATACAGTATTTGTACATTTCTCTATCTCATGCTTATCTGCTGGCATACACCATTTTTTTGCTAAGCATCAATAACATCTGCCTGCTTTTCACACCCTTGTCTCCATTTCTACAATCAAATGAATAGTCCATACTACAGGATAGAACTAATGTTGAAAGCTGCCAGGAAAACCTCCAAGGAAAGCACAGGACTACTGCTGGGCTAACACAGATCCCTTAAAACACAGCTCCCAGCCTGTCCTTAAGCCATTATGAACACAGGTCACACTCTGCCATCACGTTCAAGACTGTTCATTGTTTGACTGCTCGGTGTTCTGCTGTCATCATGTCAGTTTCTGTCACACTGCTCTCATGTGATAGAAGCTTCACACTGCATTGTTTTATGTCTGTCTGGTTTGGTTGACTTGTATCCAGCATCAGTGTTTGCATCTGTTATTCCTGCTGCTGGTCCCTGGTAGGGTGCTTTGGCTGCATCCCATAGCCAATTGCCTTTGGAACAGAAAAGAACATCCTAACAGGAAAACCTTCATCAGGGCTACCAAGCCCATGTTGCATCTAAAATGAGATGCATTCTAGAGAGATGTGGAAAGCTGAGGAAAGAAGCTTCTGATCCTTCTGTTTCTGGCAATCTTAGTCCTTAGACATTTTCCTGCCAGTCTCCTGCTTGTGCTCCCCCTCAGGGCAGTTGTCAGTGTCCCTGGCAGCTGTGTTTTTCTGTAATGAATGAAGCCTCATATCCCATATATTAATGGTCCATCAATTAGCCAGAGCTGGGAGCTGGCTCTTGGGTCCCTCACTTGCTGTCATGGATTGAGGCACACTTTGAAATGTGCACGTTGTATTGAAATTAACTCTATTGTAAGTGGAAAAATCTGTAATCCCCCAGCAAATTTCTGTAGTCTTAACTAAAAGCTGATATATTGTTACATTTATTAATTAAAGTTGTATATTTTTATTAGCAGTTCACTTTATATTTGAAGAATAAAGTAACCCTTAGATATTTTCCATTTGCATCATTTAACTGCAAAAAAAATATATCAACTAGTGTAATATTTTTCTCTGATATTTCAGTATGTAAATGTACTAGATTGTTATTATCTCCTTACCATTTGCTGAGTGAAGATTCATCATTTGCAGTCTTGTCAGTATTTTTATCTTCCTTTCTTCCTGCACTCACTTGCTCTAACAGGAAGATACTTTTGTTATTAACACATTTAATGTTTTCTTATGCTCTCAACATGAGAAAAATTCTCAAGTCATGTAAAACATCCGACCTTTAGAGCTGAGACAATAAGAAAATGCTACAGTATATTATGAAAATATTGTTGTTACAAGTATGCAGTAAACTAGAAATGCCAGAGAAAGGAAACCATTTCTTTCTCAAATGTGTCTGAGATTTATTTATGCAGGTTCTCTTAATTGAAATCAGAATAATTTCCAATTAATTTTGCAACTGAATATTTTTGTCCATAAATGCTTTTATTTACAGAAGTTTCATTCAGAACACCAGCTAATATAGATTTAGTAAATGTGCCTGCACATCTGTATTTTACCCTGTATCAAATTCTCTTTAGAAAGTACCTCCATTTCAGCCCTCCTCCTACCCATCCTCTCACCTGCTAACTCACAGCAAGTACACTTTGTGCCAAAGTACACCACAGATATATGAAGAGGGAGCTGGAACTAGCAGATTTTTCTCCTCATTCATATAACCCTGTGACAGCAGAGTACAACTACTCTAACTTTGTAGTAGTATTTGGGGAGCAGGACACATCAATGTTCTGAAGAGCTGGGAAACATTTCCTCCTCCTTTGTCTCTGCTTATATTAACAAACACATATCAAACAATGGTCAGTAGCACTAGTGGGATTGCGAATCAAAGGGGATTAATTATGGGTAACTTTTGCTAGTTTATTTCCTAACTTCTTCCTTCAGGCTGAATTGAAGAGCTCCCAGGAGTACACCACACTGCAGAGCACAACTCCTCACCTAAGCAGTACCCTCCATGAAGCTCTTTGCAAATTGACTTCAAATTTGCAGGTTGACTGAGTAAATAATTGACTTCAAATGGAAATTAGATTGACTACTGTCTTTTATTCTCTCACAGCAGTACACAAGCAGTATACTGACAAGCAGAATACAATGGACACTGAAGTTCTCTGGACACATTTAGGTAGATTAAGGTATTGGCTTTAATTTGGTTTGAACTGAATAATAGAGAGTAAATGCTGTAGGCTTTCCAGCCTGTACAATGAGAATTTTAGGATCTATTATAATAAGATTTACTTATTATAAATTATTATTTATATAAAGATTTACTTATTATAATAAAGAATCTATACACTTTTTTACTGTCCTCTTGAAAATTCTTTAGATTTCATAGAAAGATTCCATTTTAGAGTACTATCAGACAGAATATGACTATTTCCATACTAGCATGAAAAGAACTTTTAGTGATGATAGTTATTAAAGAAACATGAGAAACCTATAGCTAATAAATAGCCAATCTATAGCTAATCAAAGCCATTTCCCAGAACAGCACAGCAATATGATGGCATCATGTATATGAATTAAATATTTGTATTACAAGATATTATTCCTGCAGTAAGATGGCATGCATGAAAGCATTAAGACTTACTGTAAAATTCCAAGCAATAAATGAAAATAAATCATACAATATAGAGGTCTGGCTTTAACTTGGAATTTTAGAGTATTTTAAAACATTTTACTGCTAGAATTTGCACTGTTGATCAGGTACCTTAGCTGTTAGTTTATTACTTCCATATTTTGGGGTTTGATATACTCTGAATTATCTCTTGGAGTCATATAACACTGTCAAAATTTAAATCTCAGACAAAAGACCTTTACTGAAAAAAAAAGACTTAGATATCCATTCATTTGAGCACAACAAACTTCTTGGGGAAAAAAAAAAAAGAATAAAAGAGCTTGACTTTCATGACTTTTTGAGGTAGAAAAGTATTCATGTAGCTCTGTTGTCACATATGGATTCAACATGGAAATTAAAAGGCTTAAAAGGGAGAGGGGTAATTAATTCTTTTAGCTAGAAGAAAAGTCTTAAATTCTCCTACAGAAGAGTTCAGTTTCTTCCCCTGTCCACAGCTTCATTTCAGGAATCCTGTCATGATTTAAAGGCTGCTAGTCTGGAGTTCTTTCTGCAAGAAACAAGCAAACCAAACCAATAAAAAGCCAATAGATAAGAATAGCCATTAGCATCTGATGGTTTCTCAGACTTTTCCAGGATACTGGAAATGCTTCTTTCCTCAAGAAAAGCAACAATAGGATTCAAGAACTAAAAAAAACCCAAACCAAAACCAAACCCTAAATGAAGGAAAACTTGAAAACTGAAACCACCTTGTAATCAGTCCTCTTTGATCTTCAGTTACTTCTTTACAATCAAAAATGCCCTACAACTCGGAAACATTCCCAAACAGCTTTTTGAAGACTGAAAAGTTTGACTAGTATAAAAACCTTTGGCATGGATAATATTAGGTTTCATTGTGTCTTGAATAAGTTTTCCATTTTTTTTTAAGACCAGAAACTCATTTGATATTAATATTTCCAAACACACAACACAAATAAGAAGGCACTCTTCATTTTGATTTTAGAAGTCTCTTGGTATTGGCTTACCTGAATTTCTTTTAACTTCTTTGATGTTAAAAGATTCCAGACACATACAAATAAAACCAATGCATAAACTTAATCCAATAAAGCAAGCCATTATCTGAGTTGTTTCATATAATTCGTGACACACTTCACTTGTCATATGTGCTAAAATTGATGAAAATCTTGACTGTACTTGCCTTCAGAGAGACAGAGAAATCCAAACTCTTTCAATGCAGAAAAACAAATGTTGGTGGTTTTGGCTTGGTTTTTTTTTTGTTTTTTCTTTCTAGTAACTACAGGTTTCATATGAGCAGTGAATTTCTAATCAACATAATATGATATAATCTCATTTCTTACTTTGAAGCAGAAAAATATGCAATCTCTAGCAACTTATTCTGAGGGCAAGTACAATTCATAATGAAAATTAATTTCATATTTCTATTTCCTATCTCCTACAAATAACAAATAGTTGTAACACAAGGACAGATGTTTTTAATATATTCTGTTATCAGATTAGAAACACAAGCAAAATGGATAGAACAAAATCCACCAGGATAAAGGACACAAAGCATAATGCTACACTACTATTAGCATAACAAAAATGTGTAAATTACGTTGGTGCTGAGAAAATTGGGAATATTCCTTAAATAGGATCCAGATGGAAGGTATTTGAGAATTTTCTGAAACCTAATCTTCACATTCCGCTACTAAAACAAGAAATCATTTAGTAGCAAACAGTTACTCTAAATCAAAACTCAGAATATTATAAGAAGACAAGTATTACACATTTTATTACACAAAATAATATTGGACTTTCTAATGCTGCAACTGATAAAAATTTTAAAAAATTTGGCAACAGTTCTGGAGGCAAATATACCAAACCTTCATAATATAGCCACAAAGTCATGTCAGTTACTTCTATTTAAGACTACAAGTTTGTATACTACATTAAAATTCCATTTCCTAGTGAAATATCATAATACTATAGCAATTTGATGAGATACATTTTTTTCCTCATCAGATTCCATTAGTATGTGGAAGATGCAGACATTTTCAAGGTACAGCTGAAGTTAATCCAGGTAAAACTGGAGAAAATCCAAGGTAAATCTGAAATTAGTCTGGAGGGTAGGTCAGATTCTGGTCTTGAAAATACTTTTTCAATTTTCGAAGTCTTCTTAAGGAAGCAGCCAGCTCATCTAATTTCTGCTAAGAACTTTGCTAGGCTCTCTTCTTAGAAGAGAGACTTGAACACCTCCCAGAAACAACTTCTCCTACCCTAAAATAAACATGTGAGTAGTCAGAGCATTATCTAGGAAAGAATCTGTCCCTTGAGGCATTATCTAGATATAGCTAGTCATCAATTACTTAGACTAGATTCAAAATTTCAACACAGCTCAATTTAGTAAAAACTAAATTCACACTGATTAATAATGTTAGATCATAGATAAATTTAAACTACAAAATTCTATGTTTTAGTTAACTTACTACTTTTGTTCTGAATGGGAAGACACAAGAGAGGGAAAATATTTATCCCAAGGCTGTATTTATAAAACAAACCTATCTCACATCAGCCTTTGTTTTACTAAGTACATCAATCTTTTATTAATCAATCTACTGTCCCACCTCAGGTATTTGTTGTGGCCTGAATACATACCAAGGACAATAATTGTCTGTAATTTCCTGGGCCTCTGGTGTAACTATTTGCACATCTTTACTGGAAACATCCTTCTCCTCATACAAGCAAGAGTGGTATGTGGTATTCTTTTTGTCTGTGCATGTGTCTGTCTGTCTCTCCATCAGCTCTCAAAAAAACCCTTTTAGAAGTAGTGTCCAAACTCAATTCAACAAAAAATCAGTGAGACTCAGTTTTCAGAGATAGTGGAAGTCATAATATTTGAGCTAATCTCAAAGTTCTTTAGCAATCGTACACTTATTTAATCCCCCATCAGAAACATACATTTCTCTGATCTCATCTGTGTACTCTAGTGAGTAGGGGTGGAGTTTCACAGCTCTCCCTCTACTGCAGATGATTTACTTGTTAGAAACAGTAACATTTCAACAGGAATACTGAGATCAGATGCTTATTATCTCATTATTCATTAATTTCATATTCAAAGCTGAAATATAATTTCAGGGAGGTTCCAGTCTAGATTTTCAATGTTGAAGTTACAGTGACAAAGTTTAAAAGTAATGCTGATGCCTAAAAAAAATGCAGAGTAACTAGTGAGATGACCTCCGGGGGACATTGTCTTTATAAATACAGTACCCTTGGTTGACTTCTATTCATATGTTCAAACCTTGTTTCTAAATACAGACAGAAAATTCAAATATTTTAATCACAAAATAATCAAAAGCTATGCAAAGCTTATTTTTTCTGTATTTTAAACAAATAAGGAATAATACAAAGCTACCATGCTCTTTGGTAGAGGTGAGATGCAAAGAACCAAAGGAATCAAGATGAAAAATACTGGGAGAGACAAAATGGATACATAATGTGATAACTATGCCTCTTACTTTCCAACAGAAGTATTTATAGAAAATGAAAAAAAAAATCTATTGAAAATGATTTTTAACCCCTAAAAAAGTGCATTTCACTCACAGCTGACTTATACTTGCATAGAAGTAGGGACTCAAGCAAATGGTTAATGATTTAATTTAAAAACTCTTCACTATGAAATTAACAAATATAATTTAATTGCAATTTCTTGCATGATTAATAGGCTAGATTTTAATTCTTAATTCCATCATGCAGTCTGTTAAATATGGCCTTTTTGTTAAATTATTTTAATTTCCTGAGAGATCAAGCTGCTATTGCATGCAGATTGTGTTATCTAACACCTCATATTATTATTTCTAATTTTCATATCTATTTGATTAACGGTTTACTTTGATCAATCTTATGCACTAGGAAGACACAAGTTGATCACCTTTATGCTCTCAAGAAGGATTGAGGGAACACAATGATGTGATTCAGGACAGAGAAGCACACTGATGTAAAGTTAAGTGCATTATAAAATCTTTACTACTACCAAAAGCTATCCTGCTTTTAATTTTAATAACAAAATAAAAGTCACAGTCAGATAATCAACTATAGGCACATATATTTGCTAGGTGTACTGAAAAGTGAGGAAGTATTTTTGGGATTTAGTAATGAGTTTTTTTCTGCAGACATTTATGTTTAAAGGTGTTATGGTTGAGTGTCATGCACTGCCTTGCACGTGAAGTTTATTCATCAAGATTCATTCTTACACATGCAAAAATTATTACATGGCAAGGCCATCACTCTCTGCAAGTCTCACTCCAGGGAAAGGAATTTTTTGCAGACCACAGGATGTGGAAATCAGCCATGAAAATAAGAAAATCCCTAAGATGTTAAAGGTTTCTCAGAAGCCACTCAGGGTAGACACATTGACAGGACTGCTGTTAGTGGTGTCATGTTCATAAGTGTGAACCCAAGCCAAGGCAGGGAGAACATCACACTGGGCCCTCCAGCTTTGCAGTTCAGCCTAAATTCATGAGACAGGGCATATCAACATGTGTGGTGTGCAGAGGACAGGCTGGGAACACAGATCCAACCACTGCAAATAAAAAAGCAGTGGCACAGAACTAGCAGCATTTGAATGGATTCTCTTTGGAGATTCCTTATCAAGAAAAACAACTTGAAAACACATGTAATAGCACTGAGTCATGCCTGATACCATACAAGCATCTACTTACATGCCTTGGATACTTCAGACAATGCTACATTTACTTACAATACAGCATTTTGTGAGGCTGCTGTCATGGTTTAACCTCTGCTGGCAGCTAAATACCACACAGCTGTTCACCCACTGCTTCCTCTCTCACACCCCCTTCTGTGGGATGGGATGGAGAACTGGGAGGAAGAAAATAAAAAAAGTGAGTCCACAGGGATAAGAAAGTTTAATAAAACAACAGGACTAACGATAGTACTAATGAAATAATAGACAAAGGGAGTAACAGAAGCCAAGAAAGCTCTACCTGTGCACAAGACACCATTTG
>WYEA01010177.1:47841-66379 GCA_033558465.1 Alcedo atthis
TCCAACCACTGCAAATAAAAAAGCAGTGGCACAGAACTAGCAGCATTTGAATGGATTCTCTTTGGAGATTCCTTATCTAGAAGAACAACTTGAAAACACATGTAATAGCACTGAGTCATGCCTGATACCATATAAGCATCTACTTGCATGCCTTGGATACTTCAGACAATGCTACATTTACTTACAATACAGCATTTTGTGAGGCTGCTGTCATGGCTTAACCTCTGCTGGCAGCTAAATACCACACAGCTGTTCACCCACTGCTTTCTCTCCCACACCCCCTTCTGTGGGATGGGATGGAGAACTGGGAGGAAGAAAATAAAAAAAGTGAGTCCACAGGGGTAAGGAAGTTTAATAAAACAACAGGACTAATGATAGTACTAATGAAATAATAGACAAAGGGAGTAACAGAAGCCAAGAAAGCTCTACCTGTGCACAAGACACCATTTGCCCACCCTAGCCTCACTGAAGCCACATCCTAAAGAGGCTGAAAACAGGCACCCCCAGGCCAGACCTCACAGCACACATGGACACTGCTCAGTCCACTATCCAGGAACCACTCCCTGGGGCCGATTTTTATCCCGGCTGGGCCCCTCCCAGCTGCTTAGGGCGGCAGCTGCCTGGGATAATTAACCAGGACCAGCAGCTGCCTGGGACAATTAATCCTAACTGAACCCAGGACAGCTGTATTTAACCACCTCATTTGGCTATCACAGACTTTACAAAGTGTTTTCCCCGAAATCACGCACACTGTGCTCCATCTTCTCAAATAATTCTCAGTGTTGGGAATGAGAGATTCAGAGTGACAGCTGATCAGGAAATTTTCTGTGAATTTTCAAGACAGACAGATATGAGAGCTATACCTTTCACTCCAGGAGAAGTCTCAGCTGTAGAAGCCATAGGTCCATCATAGAAAAGCTGGATATAGGTACAGAGAAACAAAAGGAGTTCACCTAGAGAAGAGGAAAATTTTACTTTCAGTGGAGCTGTTAACTTTTTCTTCCCGTTTTTACTGATTGTTCAATAAACACCCAAAAATTATGTATGAAAGATTGCTAAATATATATATATATATATTCACAGACGCTCATTTTTATTCATCTAAATGTATTACATGAGTGAATATTTGTCTTTTCTAAGTTCATTTGAAAGTATATACATTATTATTCATATTTCAAATGTAGTTATATGCATATGGCCTTTCCGAAGTTATTGTAGTATATTTTAATTAAAATTAGCTTGTTTAACAGAAACTTTTTCAGTGCTATGAAAAATTTAGAAATCCACTTGCTTACTGAAAGATTTTGAATATTTATCTTTTTTTCTACAATATCCTTCAATATCTCATCATTAAATGATTACTTAAGTGATTTAAGACTCTGAAAAAGTATTTTCTAGGAAAATGTCAAATAATATGAACAGAAACTGGTAACAAACACTGCTAATCCAGCCTTACACACTTCAATATAGTGGATGCTGTCTAAAAAATTCTCTTTTAATTTCGCCTTTCATTTACTCAAGCCTTTTTCACATAAACTTAGACAATTTCTAACTTTTATTACTGCCACACATGCCAGCTGCTCCAGATGATCTAGGTTTAGACAATTACTAACTTTCTTACAAGAATCATAATAATAAGCTCAATGTTAAACTGTACAAGCTTGAAACTCATACCATTAGCGATTTTCTAAATACACACAGTGTTCACCATCCTGAAAAAAAAAGCTGAAAATTACACTTCTTAGGGAGAGAGATAAACAGTAGGTGCACTGAACTGTAAAATTCTAGAGTGGTTAACCATGACAAGTGCGGCTAGTAACTGAATTTCTCCTCTCTCTGCAAAATCTGATTTCAAATTATAAGATATAAGGTATTGTATGTTGATACTGTGTATTTACTGAATTATAAAAGCCACACAAAAGATGCCCTTAAGACAGAAACTGGCAGTGTGGTATCACATCAGTGCCTCAATATTACTTCAGTATTTGATGCCAGTTTGCTCAAGATACAAAAGCAGTGCAGGACCAATACATATTTTTCTGAACTAAATAAGGTTTTGACTTACTATCCACAAAGTAAAAGAAATTTAAAGATGAGTCAGTAGTGTGCTAGACATTTGATAGCCACATTCTACCCTGTGCTGTGGACTCTCAATATAGATATAAATAAATGTGCCAGAAAGATACAGAACTGAGCTTTGATGTCTGTGGTCCCTTCAGTGAATCTGAAACTAGACAACTGAGTTTCACAAAGTATTCACAGAAAATAACTCATTCCAATAATTCAGTTTAATTGACTGAATGAATCAACAGTTTTGTTATTTCCATAAAAAGCTGGTCATATTTTCCAGATCTGAACAAAATGACAGTTAATCAAATCATCTTCATTCTAAATTTCTCTGCATAAAAAGCTTTCCTCAAATATGGATTAGTAAAATTGGAGTAATTTATGGACATTACCACATTCCAGCTGCACCACCTTTTCTAGTCACCATTTTCTGCAAGTGTGGTCCAGGACATGTACTTGTCAGCACAGCTTCTGATGGAGAGAGAAAAAGAAAAATTAAATATTTCTATAGAAGGAGAGAAAATGGAAGAAAAAAATACAATGAAACTAAAAATTCCTACATATTTGCAGTGAAAACTAAAGATGAATGTGTCTCTGTACAGAGAGATATATACATGAACATTTTTGCTTTTATGCTTTGCTTGATGAAACAGTGAATTACAGTCTTTTGCAAAGAGACTTAGAAAGTTATGAATACATAGAATGATATGTCCTTTAGAATAGGATTTGTAAAATTATTGTTCACGATATGCAATAGGAATCTCTTTTTTATTTCTGTTGAAAGACAGAAAAAAGTTAAATAAAGGTATCCAGGGATTTAGAAACATTTGCTATGTCAGACAATCCAATAGAAAAAGGCTCTACTGTATTATTACTTTTTTTCTCCATTGGGGAGACCACATATGCATCATATTTTTTTCTGTGCTACTATTTTTTATACAAAAGGCAGTAATACAGCTTTAGGAATTTGGTAGGTATTAAGATAAGGAATCTAATTCTAAATGTAACTTCAAGATTTCTTGAAGCTGAGATATGCACTGCATTGGGGGAATTATGCATTTATTAGTTTCAGTTTACTCTTCTGCACATTTTTTTTGCTTGGTTCTTTGCAGGGCTGATTTTTCTGACAGGTTATGTATGTATTTATTTTATTAACAAAGCTATTTTCGACTCTAACTCTTCATGACAATTAACAGCCTAAAGTGCATGCCAGAGAAAGCTTACAAAGTCCAATAGTAAAGTCTTGACAATGCCAAACCTTGCGTGCTTTGACCTGGATGCATGTGCTGGGGATAAAGGGTGTCATAACAGCTAGATAACAACTGGCAATCATGTAAGGGAAGCTCTGCAGAACTCCTCAAAAGCATCATCCACCAGAGTACAGACTCCAGTGGGTGGTTTCATATTAGAAAGAACACAAGATATTGTCTCTACATGTAGCAAAAATGTTTTGAGGCACACCAAAGTTAAAACAAAGTACCAGAAGCAAGGCAGCACTGCAGGATAGAGTGTATCACCTGTACAATGCTTTCTACATATGCCCTAATCCAAAAAAACAGTCCTATTGCACATCAGCTGCAAGCAGTGATGTGTGTAACAGAGTAGGATATACCTGTGTACAACAGACTTTCTTCTCTGCTAGTGGAAAACCATACTCCAGCTCAAGCTGCAGTCAGATTTTCCAGGAGAAGCAATGCTCAAATCTGGGGAATGTACAAGACTGCTTGCTGGACACTCACAACTGAGAAGCTACCAAGACCAGTTTAAAATCACCCATTTTAGGTGTCCCTCAACTACTGACCTAGTTCAATGGAACACAATTATTTTACAGAGCTCTTGTTAAAGTAACTGAATAATACAGACAAACTTGCCTGACAAAAGAGACAGAAAAGCCAAAGAAGGGCTTGGACATTCAACAATCTCTCACATGAACATTCATTGCAGACTCAGCATCTGCAAGTGATAGAGGTGGCATCTGTGCGTGTGAACAAAAAGCAGTCAGAAGAACCCAAACACTGAAATATTTCAAGAACCATGCTCCAACAAAAAGTGGCATGTTTGGACCCTGGAGTACACTGCCCTTGGGGTTTCAGAAATCTGGCCAGACACGGCAAGGACACAAAGACATGGTCCCCTTGAAATGGACTGATCAATCACAGCATTGTACAGGAAGAGACCAACTTAAGAGCAGGTCATAGAGAGAAAAAGCTCCATTAGACCTTTGAGGTCAAAATGACCTTCCTGCCTTTATTTGCCTCTTCTCAGTGCTTTTCTTTCCTGAGATAACTGGAAACTCGCAGCATCTGATTTACTCTGTTGCTTAACAGATGGGCTCTGCTGGCAACTTTCATGGTCTGAGTGCCATTCCTGGCTGTTGTGCCAGAAAAAGGCAATGCTCTTCTCACCTTCTATAGTGTTTCCAATTTGTCTTCCAGGTTTCTCTATTGCTGCTATTACATAAATAAAATATATTCTTAAAATGGTATGAAAGATATGTTGATATTTTAAAATGACAAATAGCTGATAAACATAAATATTTATATATACATTTTAAAATAAGCTATTATTTTGATCCTTTGTTTTGATCATTTAAAAGTTGGAAGAAAGAGGAAAAAAATCTTGGTCCTACCCTCAACAAATGAATTAATTCAAATCTCCCGTGTTTTGGGATGATGATTGAAACATTTTGTGATTATACTTAAAATGAACAGTTGCTTTTCTTCCTGTGGCTGTATTAAAGTAAGGATGAGCCAAGGTTAGTTCACCACCACTGCAGAGTGTGCAGTGTGTGCACAGCCCTTGTCTTCTGATTTCAGATGGCTGGAGATGTCTAATGAATGGCTGTGGGGCACATGCCCCAGGTTTACTTACAGGCCAGAAATCAGGCATGTGCTTTTCCTAACAGATGTGTTCCAGATCTCTTGTGAGGTTTGGGGATTTTTGTTCCAAGGTGTTTAACCATCTTCACTGCCTATACTGTGGGGTGCCTAATGTAGGCACTGCAACAATTGAGTTGGAGGAAATCTTTAACATGCTTCAGATTTTGCCTGGATCTGCAATCTGGCAGGGTTATCACACCTTTTAGAGACAGGCTATCACCATGTACACATTCTAGTAGAATGTATATAATTGGCAAAAATATATATTTAGTCTTAGATTTATATATTACAATATTCCCACAGTATTTTGCTTTTGCTTATCTAGCTCCTTTATTTGGCTAAATTCCTGCGGAGCTGCTCTCATCTCTGCAACTCAAGTTGCAGAGAGATCAAGAGAGAATCCAATCCTGCCACTTTACATGTCTTGAGGCCAAACATCTGCCTGAAATATTGTGGCTTGTTGCTCATGACTTGTTTTTTCCTCTCTTCAGATGCCTGTGATATGTTCCATTTAAAGTTACTAAAATGAATTTTAAAGGATGCTTCCTACAGATGGTAAGCACACTGCTTCATTTGGACTAAATTCTCTTAGGATCCAGCAAGTGCAAAAGCCATTGAAAGTACAGGACTGCTTCTCCAAATGAAAGTTCACATAAATGTAGAATACCTCTCATTTTCAAAAATAAAAGGTAATAACAGACTATCCAGTGTTCGCAGAAGTTTATCATAATGAAATAAGTATTTTTTTGACTCAGCCTTCAGTTACAAATAACCTGTAAGGGCTCACACTAAAAGATTAACAGATGGATGGTTTACAGCTAGATCTTAATAACAACAGACATCATCTGTGTCACAGCCTTCAGGAAAAAAAGTGCTTGTTGCCATTGTCTTTGGGTCTTCTGTTACTATTAACTGTTTTCTTTAGCATATGTGAAAAAAACAAACCATGAGCACTAATCAACATTTGGGGTGTTTTGCTTGTTTTTCACCTGAAAATGGCAAGGCTTCCTAGTCATATAACTGAACCTTGATGTGTATTTTTTTTTGGACAATGCACACACATAAACGCTAGAAGGAAACAAGGTGAACTGAATAAAAGATCAGAATCCCCATTCAGTCCAAGAAGTCCCATTAACAGAGGTGACCAGTGCAGCCTTGAGCCTGCTTCCTTCCTCGGCCACTGTGCTCTGCTCTTTGTGAGGAACAAGTGCCAGTCACTCAGAATAACAAGAACACTCAATCTCTCCCTCAACCAAAATCACATTGGCTTAATTTCACAGGCAAGGCAAGAACTATTAAACACTTCAGACAACTATGCAAATGGCCTTGCTTTACAGTGAAAAAAGGCAAGATCTTGTCAGTTAAACTGTACGCAAAAAATGTGGAAGGAGATCAGACTTTAAAAAGGAATGAATAGGAAGGACTTCTGTTCATTCCCACTTTCCTGAAATATCTACAGTTTTTTAAAACACATCAGTTTTTTTGAAAGGCTATGAATAGACTAAAATAGAGAAAAACACAGTAAGCATAGTAAGAATTATTATTTTTTTGTCAATCATTAGCAGTAATTTTCCTCTGCATTGAAACAGATCTTATCTAAAAGAAAGTAACTTTACAAAAATAGATCAAATGATGTGAGAAAAAGAGTGAGATTAAACAGAAACTTTACAGAATGTGAGAACTGTTGAAGTAATGAAAATTTAGAAAGTGTGTAGTCACCACAATAAATGAACTTGTAAAGATGCTCTTATATCTCTAAGAAAAGAAAAAAAAAAAAAAGAAAGAATTGAAAAAATATTTTTAAGTCATGAAATACAACTTAGGCTATTATGTGACATGAAATTCTGACCCAGTGTTTCTTTATATCTCTTCCTTTTTGACGAGACAGTTCAAGGGTGTTTTTCTGCTGCTAGATGATCTAGCTAGGAAAAATACCATAATGTCACGTACACATTTTCCAATCTACATTTCTCCTTTCATTTTGGCATGGTTGCTTCACACATGCTTGTGAACAGCAGAATGAGATGAGATGACAAAATAACTTACAAGACTATTACAGGCTAGAAGAGGAGAAGGAATAGGCTATTTTACATCTATTTGTGGTTTATGGTGCTGCCAGTCACAGCAGCATTTCAGTGTGACCTCCGACTTCTTTTAATACAAATCGTCTGCCTTGAAAGTGCTACATAAATCGGAATTAAAAGGGAGTTTTTCTTCACAGTGAACATAAGTCTAAACAGACATCTGTAAAACAAGCAGTTGAAACACATAATGAAGACTTTATTGACTTCAGCCTTAAATAGGCCTGTTTTTTTGATGCTGCTATTCCTTTCCATGTTTCAGTTCTCCGTTTTCTTCAGTGCTTTACTAAATAGAATTTTATATGCACAGATTATTGATTCAATTGATTCAATCGGATATTTCATGTCAACCTGTATTTAGATGATAAGAGGAGGGTATGTCAGGGTTCTTTCAGTGCACTGTGGCTAAGCCATACAAATTCTCTTCTCTCAAAGCATGAGATTTATTATTTTATAATATAGATTTTCCACCTTCATGAGTTTTCCTCTCCATCTTCCTTTTGTCCTTTGGCAACTGAAGGCGTTTAATGTTTTTAGCATATTTATGTTGTAATTTCAATGATACCATTGTTATTTTAGACAAACGTGGAAACTGGTGTATCAAATTATGTTTGTACTTAGGTTATGATTTTACCTAATACTCATTTAAGTGTTGTATAACTCAGATGAATCATAGAGAATTCCACAAAACAAGATGACTCATTTTTCTTTTCAATATACTAAGGCTTCTTTGTACAAGCAATGGTTTTCCTCCTCATTCTCCCTCTTTTAGCACTCTCCTCAAATACACACTAAGCCATGAAGCAAACTCTCAAGACACACAGAAAATAAGAATTCTAGGTAGTGCTGAGACTCCAGATTGGTCATGGGATTGCATATGACTTATCTTTTTTATTTTTTTTCATTTTACAAAAAGAAAAAGCCTGTTTAAAAACTGGAGAAAATCCTGATTGATTGCTATCAATACTGCTAAATTGTTAAAAAATATTAAGAGTTTGCAGAAGGAGCACACACTATCTCACATTGCTATTAGACAAATGCAGATTTGAAAGAGTAAGGCAGATAGCTGTACAAAGAAGAGCTGATGGTGCTCTGGTAAATGCTGTATGACAAATACTGCCTAAATAGATATATTTCAAAATTGCCATGCTTTTATTCAAAGACAGAAAAATTAAAAATCCAAGGAAAAAACACCAAAACAAAACCAGTGCTCTGTCAGTAGCAAAATTAAGAAAAGTGGCAGATGCCATCAGTAACTGTGACCAATTGCCTGTGGTCCCAGGTTAACTCACCCAGAAACAGTTCATGAACCACTAAATTAGTTTTTACTCTCTTCTTCTGCTCTTTAAACTGCCAAGCCACTCTTACCTGGAAGATCAACCAGTGTGCCCAGCTTGAAGACAGTCAGCATTCCTCATAGAAGCACTCAAATGGGGAGGGTTCCTCACTATTTCACATGATGTGGCACATCAGTTTTACTCTTGTTGCTCATAGGTATCATGTTCAAAGAGAAGCTCCAGTGGTCTCATGTTCTTGAAATTGTTGAGGAAGAGCTGCCTAAATGATTTTGCCTTGGATGAGAACAATGAACAGACACTAAATAATTCTAAATGCTTTTTAAAAAATACTTTTGCATGAAGACCACAGTATGTACAATACAATCACATTTAACCTGATTTTCATTAATTCAGGTAGAAAATGCTGAACATTTTCAGCACACTTCATGTCCATATTATTGTTGTATTTGGTAAGTATATAATTCACTCATATGGAGCGGTTATGTAAAAATTAAATCATTGGACTGTCCAAAGTGTGTTTTGAATTTGGGTAACTAAGTAAAATGAAAGTGATAATGTAAAATATTTTGAAATAAATAAATAAATATGGTATGGAAAATATTACACCATGTATATGAGTCATCCATGTGTTTTCCCTGCTCTCAGCAGGGGGGTTGGACTAGATGATCTCTAGATGTCCAGACATTTCTATGATTCTATGTTTTCATCACAGTAAAAACATGGTTTTTGTCATTAAGTTTCTAAAAGCATAAAGTTTGCAATTTTAAACAGTTACCCTGGACAAAGAGTGGTCAAAGTAAATCACTAACCTCTGTGTTTTGTAAACCAACTACCTGCCTTGATAACAATACAGTCATAACACTGGGATTGTTTCTGTTTGCACATAGTCATCTGTGCCCAGGCATCAAAGCAACAGGGGAGAACAGAAACACAAGTTTTCCTCCCAAACCATCTCACCAGTCTTGATGCAGCTGCTGCTGCCTTGTACTTACAGCTAAAATACCCCACCAGACAATCCCTGTATTTTTAAATTGTGAACTGTTAGGAAATAAAAGGTTATAAGCAGTTTAAAATATCACTCTCAAAAAACCCAACACCTCTCAAATAAGTATAAATAACATTACAAAGCAAAGCTTGAACAAAGGGCACTGAGAATGAAAAAACCCATCGCCTTCTATTTGCTCTGAGTGTCTTCACCTTGTAATAAAGGATATTGGACACAATTCTCATATAACTTCATTTGAAGATAACCTCAGGCACTTTTTAGCTATCTTGTTTGTGACATCAGTCTGCTTATGGGAAATTCATCCATGTTTTACCTCAAAGCACCTGCTAATTTGGACTCAGAAAGAATATAAATTGTATAATTATTTCCTTTATAACTTTCGGACACTGGGTAGCAGCCATGGCTTAATAGAGAACAATGGCAACAGCTTCCACATTTTAAATGCCATTTTCTTCACTTCAAAATAGCAATTTAAGTGTAAACAGTAGAAAGGGGAATAAGGCAAATGACCAGTGACAAAAATTTTGTACAAACAGATATCTTTTTGTTAAGAAACTTTAAAAGTCAAACAGGGAAACTCCTAACTATCTAGTGCTGCTGCTGTAGCAGTGATTAACTGTGCAACTCACCTTTTTTTCAAGTATTCCTCATGGGTCCTCAGAGCTCTGGAGGGGCACTTTTTTGTGTAGAGTTCTTAAACCTAAATAAATGAATAAATAAATAAAAGCAGCAACCTGGCCTCTAGAAAAGCTGTAGTTACTGTAAATTGGCATGAGTTTTCCTTTGGGTGCACAAATCCAGGCTGTTGTGACTAATTTAAATCCCTTACCATCCACTTTAAGGCACAAAACCCTGTATAAAATAGAGTGCAATCAATATAGTACTGCATGTGACTTCAACCATTTGACACAGATCAAGTTAGTACTTAAATACAAGGAATGGGATTACATCCTGTTGTTTGTATTTCTGTACTCCGAACACCCATGCTGCATAGTCTGACATCAAGGCAGCTGCACTCCATGGCCCATCCTGAAGCCAGTCTCCCAGTCAGTTGCCCCAGGATCTCTTATCACCCCCACTCTGTGGGAGTGGGAGAACTGGTGGTTAGCCAACATGAGTCCAGGACACAGCACAAGGGCAGAGATCCAGGAGTCAGGAAGGTTTCCAGTCTCTTGACTGCATACCTGCTGCTGATGGGCATGTGAGAGGGTGGAAGATCAGTACTTCACAGCCTAATCCAGCTGCAAGGATGTTTGGAAAGCATAGTGTGGACATGCTACTTCACACTACCAGGTGCTTATGTGAAACAGGCTTAACTGAACTTCAGGTTTTGATCAGGTAACTTACTGCTTACAAGTATTTTACCAGATCAAATGATTAAAATTTGTCAGATTAGGATCACGTTCTTCACAAAAATCATACCTTTGTGCCAAAGTTAATTTTCAACATAATGATTATTTCTTGACTCAGTCATTATGTGGAAGTAACAAAAATAATTAAATGCACACTTTCAATATATACATTTGTGCATGTGGGATTTAAATTGCACACACTGGTATAAATAATATCTTAACCCAGTAATGACTAAGTTAAAAATCTGTTCATTAGAATGAAAAATCAAACCTGAAACCCCATATGTGGTACCATATATCTTCACAATCTTTCTGGATCCTATGGTCTTAATTGTCAACAAACATCAAACGAGTATATTTTTTATTATCTAGACCATAATTTCTTATTTTAGTAGAAATGTATTGGGAGAGAGTCATCATTCTCATGACCTGAAAGAATGGTACAAAGATTTTATGACTATAACATAGTCATCAAATAGTCACAGTTATAACTATAACTGAGGGCTATATGCTTTATTTGATTACTATAACACTGAAATTTGTGGATAAATTTCTGACTAAGAAAGAATAATGATCATCTCAATGTATTTTTGTTTACCTAGCAATGCAAAGTATTATTTTTCTATATTAAAAAAAAAATAAAATTAAAAATATGTTCTGTGCATCTCATTTCATCCTACAAAAACATACTTAATTATTCCAATTCTTGCATCCTCCCAGTCACTATCCTCTGAAATATTTATTGTACAGAGATGATGCAAAAGAGGCGTGACGGGGTACTAGTGGCAAGTCTTCAGTTGGCATTAAGTTTTACAGCTCTCTGAAAGGTATCTTTTATGTGGAACATGAGAAATTAAGTGCTAAATGTGTGTTCCTATGAAACTGTTTTGAAATTCTGGGGTAGGTTTCAGCCCACCATGTAAAATGTCAGACTACAAACTATCATTGCTCCACTGAAGTCAAATTGAGGTTACAGCATCATGATTTTAATCTTGGCATTTTGTAGCCCAGCCTGCTGTGTACTCACACAAATCTTCATATATAATTTAACACTTCAGAAGTGCTCTTTTTTTTCCCCTATATTTTGACTGACAGGCACCAACTTGCTTGCTGCATGTTCTGCTGTACGCTGGACTTTCCCCCTTTTCTGCTGCATGGATAAAAGCACATTTAGTTTTTATGCTACACACACTGCACTGCTACCTCCATTATCCTTATGCAATACTTGTTTTTTTGACTCTGAGCAAACACTGTTCACCCTTTTAGCAGTTCCCTGGATCAGTATTTTGTTTGCTAATGAACTGAGTGCGATGAGCTATATGAATAGCTTCCTTTGCTATCAGATTGTACTCTGGACCTTAATGACAGTTCCTTATCAACAGTTCCAATTACCAATGAATCCCTAATTTGTTCTTCTTTGTCTGCCCGTATTTCACAAGGCTTTGCCTGTTGTCACAACATCCCAAGAAAAGCCTTTATCGATCATTCCCTTTTTTGATACACAATCTTCCCATATCTCTTTTCCCAACAGCTAGTTTCTCCTTTTTGTTTTTCATCTACACATGAGAAAACGATAAATTAGGTTGCCTGCTACTGCCCTGCTACGATAGTATGCCTGTTATGGTCCCTGTTACCTCTGGAAGCCAAAGCAACAATCGCCTCACACAAGTTATAGCAAACTGTAAACTGAGATCAAAAATTTCAGGAAGCTATTATACATCAGCTACAATTGAGATTTTGCTGCTCATGAAATACTTAATATCATGTATACAGTGTTTTCACATATACCGACATGGGAATTGGGCACTTCCCACTTCTGGAATTCAAAATAAAAATGTTACACTTCCTCTGCTATTCTAACCTGGCACATAGGGTCATATGTATTCCTACAATGTCCTCACTCAGCTTTTCAGAAGATCCTTTGGTAGTTCAGCATCCTGAAGTTTACATGTAGAATATTTTCAAGTAACCAGGTTTGTACACTAAATAGGGTTACTTTGTTTATGATAATTTCAAAAGCCCCTGGCACATTTACTTTTCTTTTTTCATTTTTTTTTATTTTTTATTTTCTAGGGCAGGGTTGGTTTTTTTTGCAGTTAAAAAAAAAGCCTCTTCAATATTCTGTGGATCAGGTACAAAAGAAAAAAAATTGGTTGAACTTAATAATGGGCCTCTGTGCAGTTCTATTTATTCCAGTGTTTTGGTTTTAGTTTTTTTTTTTTTGCAGTTTGAACCAAATTAGTATCCAAGGCTTCTCAAAATTCTGAAGCAATAATTGTCTAAGGTGCTTTATGCAATTAACGCTGCGTCTCTCCTCAAAGGACTATTCCAGTATAAAACATGTTTTGTTTTGTTTAAAAAGATGGATTGCTACAGAGAAGCCTCCTGTATCCTCTTCTTCTACGCAAAGCAGATGGTGTGTCAATGCATAAAAAATACAAAACTGTGTCTCAGAATATAGTTTCAGAGTATGCAGGCTCTTTAAATTAAAATGTTAGTATACAAACCTTCAGATCTTTCATCTCTTATCTTTTCTCCATCAACAAAGACAAAACAGAAATTTAAAATCTATGCTGTCTAGCATCTCACTTTGTTTTTAGCAGCATCACTCAGACCCAAGTGACAAAAATATAGATCAAATCATTAGAAGTCACTCCTGTGTTGTTGTTTTTTTTTTAATTAAATATAAAGCAAAGTTTTAGAGCACTAGTCAGAAAAATTAAAACAACAACTCAGCAAAGAGAGATCACAAAGAAGCATTAAGCTTTATACTTCCCCACTCAAAACCATCACATTCATCAGCTTTCACTGTGAATTCAATAGATGTTATAACATGTGTACCCATTGCTTGGCAGGCACTCTCCAGGCAGAACTGACTCTTGCAAAACCCTTGGTGTAGACAAGGCAAGGCTTAAGGTAGAACATAGCACGTGTCATATGGAAGACAGGAGTATTTGAAGTCCTTGGCTGGCTGACGCCAACATGAACCAGGCTTCGATGAGTCAAGACTCAGGTTACTGGAACACATCCTTGGAGAAATGGGAAGACTGGATACTTGGGAGACACTGATGTGCATTTCTAGTACAGATTGTCTCAATGGAAAGAAAAGGCATGGAAGCCTTCTTCAGATACCTGGAGGGAGCCTTGCATGCTTCCAACTTCAGCTCATATACAGCTCTGTGACAGACAGGGACTCATGCTGGTGAGAAAATGAAAAGATGATTTGGCTGAAGGTCACAGGCAAACTGAGGGACAAGCAGCACAAAGACTAAAAGAGCTCTCATCAAAAATATGTTTGGAGACCACTTCCTTGCACAGAAATACTTTCCTTTCCCTTAGGAGCAGGAGGGCTATTAGCTCCCCAGGCAGTTTTTTATTCCCTAGAATATATCAAGGATTTCTCAAAATGGAATAGAGAGGAAGCACCGAATAACCAAATATATTTTATGAGCTAGGGACCTGGAAAAAAAAAATAGGCCTGCTAGGTATGGTAACTATGAAAACTGTTAAGAGATCAGCAGCATGCTTTCAATTAACATATGTTTCCAGAATGGAACGAATAATGGATAGATGCAAAACTGTGCATCATGGATGGCATACAGATACAGGTGGGGTTTTTTTGGTTGTTTGTCTTTTGTTTTGTTTGATTGGGTTTTTCTTGTGTGTGTGTGTGATTAGGGGTTTTGTTTGTTTGGTTGGTTTGGTTGTGGGGTTGTGGGTTTTTGTTGTTTTGGGGTTTTTTTATGTTTTGGGGGGTTTTTTTTACATAATGCAGGCATATTTCTTACTCTTCTAGGGATGGAGGAAATCATCACTGCAAAATATTTAATTTCTGTCAGACATTTTTTTTGGCCAGTCTCTTCAATGTCATACCTCATCACTCAAATGTGACATTTAAATTGAGCCTATGAACCCACTCAAGGCACACTACTGAACAGATGCATTATCCTCAGGGGCTAAGTCAATACAAAACCAGAAAACCAAAGTACCAAAGTATTCCTTGGAGGAGATACCTTACCAGAATGTATATGTTTTAAATATGAATATCTCCTTCTACAAAAAGCTAGGATAATAATCAATTCTTGCTTAAAGAAAAAAACCTGAGAGTCCACAGTTCCAGAAAGAAATCCCATCGACACAATTTCACTGCAGATGGAAATTTTAAATAACAGCAAAACATTATCTGCCCATCAGAACTCAGGATGACAAATGTCCATGCCACAAGTGAGATGTGTCTCAGCTGAAACATAACTGCTTTAACAAGGCATTCAGAATGCTTTCTGAGCAGGACACCACTGCAGCAGAATGGAAATGTCTACCATGGCAAAGAGCAACTTCTCTGTCACCTACCAGAACAAGAGCCCTCTGTGTTCAATCCAAGATTCACAAACATTACCTGGGCAGTTATGACTGCAATTCCCCTGAATCTAGCACATTTTTTTTTTCATATTTCCCCCTCTTCAGCACCTCTACATACAGTTGAAACTTTGTTTTTTTCTGCATATCACTCAATGCAAACAGGTATCAACCTGTCAGACATGAGCTGGTAACTCTTATACCTCTGTTTCAGTAAAAGCAGTGTAAATTTAAGTGCTGAGGAGGACAAGAGTATTGTCTGTCTCTCGCAACACAGATCCACCAGTAACAGCAATACCAAATACACCCTATACCAGATGAATTACTCAGCTACATCAGATAAAATGGTACCTAGCATGAAAATGTGATGGTCAGAATGTGGAAATGTTTTCCTTCTCTATTTTATTTCAGTGTCTGGAATACTTCCCTCAGATGTTACTCAGGCTACCAGTGGTAAAGGTCTGCAGGAAAATATAGGTGCTTACATAGCGGGTAGCACTTGTGAAGCAGGATACTTAGTTGCCATCCAACACCAGAAGTGTCTTGGGTTTGCACAGTAATTATTTAGATATCTCGGGCTGTGTTCATAACACAACGTTCTTGAGCAACCTGAGCAGAGGGTCAGGTTGCCAGTCAGTGGACACCATATACACCTCTCACTTGAAGGTCATGGTTCTCCCAGGAAAATTGAGTCTTTCTCACTGCTCTTTTGAAGAGTATTAAAAACAAGAGGTCATTGAAAGGTCAGGTGTGCATAACCACACCAACCCTTTCCTGCTTTCTGCTATTATATTTATTACAGGTTTTCTATTTCCACATACAATGTGCTCCTCGTTCAGGATTCAGATGCTCTTTTTTAACCCCCCTCCCTCCCCAAAGGGGAAGAGAAAAGGAATAGGGAAAGAGACTTAGCAATTAGAAAAGGAAACTAGAACAATTTTAAATAAAATGAAAATAATAAATGGAATATATACAAATATGTATAAAACCAGTACCGAACCCAACTCCCCTGATGATAATTACATCACTGTCACTGATGCTGTGAATCTAGTACAGGAAGAGTCCCAGACTGGGCCCCTCAGCAGATGGGAGCTGTGTTCAGGAGCTGGATTCTGGCACCGGGTTCAGGAACACACTGATTGGGATCAGAGGCAGTATAGACAGACTCCTCCTTGGGGCTCTGAAGGGGAGAACTCCCTCAAGAGAGGAAGAACTCCAACAACCTGAGCCAAGAGCCTAACACACCAGCTAGCTTGATTAGCCTGCCAGCTCAGTTTGTGTGCTTTTTCTCTCCATGAGTTCTGCCCCAGAGAGAGAGCCAGAGAGACCGAGAGAGAGAGCAAGAGGGACCCTCCAGACCCCCAGAGGGTGGGGTATATTTTATATACTGGATATGACATATATGGGCTGGAATACCTCGTTGGTCAGTTTGGGTCATCTGTTTGCTCCTCCCTGCAGGTGAGGTATTTCACTTTCTGCACACCTCAGTGTGATACACAAGTTCTAGCAGTGGCCTTGATATCCTTGATAGTAACTCTAAACACGGGGTGTTATCACTGCTAGAAGCAGACACTGTCTGCAAAATGTGCTAACTTGAGAAAATGCAGTTAGTTAGAAAACCTGAGCTGAAAAGTAAAATCACTGAACAGAATTTTGTTCGGTTCTCACTCAAACCAGGGCATAACACAAAATAATTCCATAATTAATAGAACAGAATTGTAACTTTAACAAGATTTGTCTATTTGAAGAAACATTTCAATGCTGACTTCATATTTATTAAACTAAAAGCTTTTCTCTTTTTTTTTTTTTCTTTATGTTTTATTCATAAGATCCCCTTTTGCTTTTTCAGTTTAAATAAAGAACTGTGATTATCTGTAAAACTGATTGCTTAAAGTAATTAATCATTTTCCTTACGAAATTTCCTGGGTAAATTAAGGACCTTATAATTGAAGGGTTTTCTCTTGTGTAAATGGAACACACTGAGATCCTAGACTCAGAAAATATATTGCCCAGAACCCTAGAACTGGGGTTATTTTTACTCTTTACCTAGAACACATAGCTGTCTGATGGTATTGCAATCAAGTATTCTTTTTAAGTAATAGAAATATATTGATATATTCATAATAATAATTTTCTAAAAAAGAAAATGTTTAGCCCTTTAAAGAAAACCAAGCAATTCTAACAACATTCTTCTTTCACTCAGAGTTTATATCCAGGATACAGACCAATCCAGCTTACAGGTCACCACTTAACCAGAACTCCCCATTTTCTCTCAGATTCAAGACAGTAACACTGAGTGGTATCAGATCACCATAGGGAAGGAAAAAGGAAGACCTGAATTGATCAGCTCTTGCAGCACAGCCTTCTGCTGTGGCAGCCACTCCTCACAGCTTTCTACCATCAGCAAACCTGCCAAGGGGACACTTCATGCAAGGCACTGCTGAGGACATGGCACACGACTAGACCCATCACTGACCCCTGGGGAACACCATCAGCTACAGGCCTCCAACAGCACTGATCACAAACTTCTGAACCTGTTACCCAGCCCTGTAAGGATGGGCAGGTTTTTAGGGACACCTGGCAGAAGACGGACGCACCAACTGGGGCACCTGTGTCTTCCTGCACAGAACACAGAGGGTCCTAGCCCAAGTGCTCTGAAAACAGGTCTAGAAATTTACTTTTCCATTAAAGCAATGTGAGGGCTGCACACAAACTAGATGATTCCATTACCTCTTGCTACTCAGAAAAAATAGGTGAAGGAGGAGACCTAGGAGATGGGGGTGAGTGGAAGCAGGTCCTTCCCCGGAGAAGTGGGAGAGCCCCAACCTGATCATCTCAGTCTTATCAGCTGCCTATGCACAACTGATACGAGGTACTAGTAACTGAGGATCAGGCAGAGGAGAATAGATAGTCCATATACTCGGTTGCCCAGGGCATGTCAGCCAGCCCTTAGAATTAGGACTAGTGCAATGAAGAAAAAAAGGAGAGTGATAGTTGTGGGGGATTCACGTCTACAAGGAACAGAAGGACCAATATGTCAGGCAGATCCTTCTCACAGGGAGGTCTGCTGCCTTCCTGGAGCCCAGGTAAGGGATGTCACTAGGAAAACTCCTAGTCCAGCATGTTCTATGGACTACTATCCATTATTGATCTTCCATGTAGAAGGAGAAGAAATAATGACTGGTAGTCCTAGAACAATAAAAAATTACTTTAGAGCCTTGGGATGTGTGGTACGAGATTCTGGGGTACAAGTAACCCTTTCTTCTGTTATTCCAACCAATGGCAGAGACATTGGATTAAATGGGCAAATACAGTGTTTTAATACATGGCTCTGTGGATGGTGTCACCACCATAAATTTGGGTTCTTTGACAATGGTATGATCTATACAGCGCCAGGGCTGTTGACACCAAACAGGAGACATCTCTCTCGATGGGGGAAGAGGATCTTTGTGGAGGAGATTGCAGGGCTGATTGACAGGGCTTTACTCTAAGATGTGAA
>WYEA01010177.1:67260-79799 GCA_033558465.1 Alcedo atthis
AACTTTTTCTCAGTGAGGGTGACAGAGCTCTGGAACAGGCTGCCCAGGGAGGTTGTGGAGTCTCCATCTCTGGAGACCATTAAGACCTGCCTGGATGTGTTCCTGGGTGACTTGGTCTAGGTGATCCTGCTCAGGCAGGGGGGTTGTACTAGATGATCTTCTAGTTCCCTTCCAGCCCCTAATATCTGTGAATCTGTAATTGCAATGAGAATTGCATCCATGTGGGTATTCCGGGTTTGGATATATTGCTCTCAGTTCCCAAACTGCAAAACAATTATAACATACCTTAGTTACTTGAATTTTGAGAATTTTAAATATCAGAGAGTTGCTCATCTGAAGACAGATGTATATGAATATTATGGGTAGACTACTTGAAAATGCAGAAATGTAAAGCAGATATGGAACAAACTGTTGCTGTAATAGCATGAAGGAAAAACAGGTACTGCTACATAATTTTTTCTTGATCATTCTAATGATAAAAGACCAGAAAACCTTTACTGATAAAGCAAAAGCCTATGGATGTTTATACACTAGAGAAAAGGCAGTTCAGATAGTTCAATATGGGCTCAGCATTTGCAAGTCCACTCCTTTGTTCTGTTTGCATAATACGGATAGAATTCCATCCTTTAAAAGGAGAAAGAATTCTAGGAGGTTACCATTTAAGTTTACATTATGCCACAATACTTTCTGATTCTTAGAGAGTTAAGTCTTTACTGCTATAAGCATCAAAACAACGTTATTAAGTGTGCACCATTATAAAAGGCTGCATGCCAAAATTTGTAAAATGTCAATGCTGTGTTTTTACTGGAATCTTATAATTAATTCATCATCGGAATAGCTTTGGGACCTTATTCTGATCCATTCTCTAAACAGTGTTACCAGGAAATTATGTTCTGTGCTCCTGTTTATTTAAAGAATATCGCTGCTGAATTTACAACAAGCAAACTAGTTAGAGGAAAGCCTGTGGGGGAATGTAGTAAATTAAAAATGAAAACACAATGAGAGGAATATGGAATTTACAACCAGAAAAATCTCATAAAAGAGTGTACATTTGGAGATTTATATAAATCAGATACAGCTTCTGTAAACACTTATGGCATAATAAATAAATGATTGCTGAACTCAAAGACCAGTAAGTTATGTTACTGTATCCTGTCTGACTACTCCATCCGGATATAATGGGAGACTGCTATGGAGCAGGAGAGAGGATTTTGTTTGTTACTGTAATGACGTGACGGTAAAAGTCAGAAAGTGATTTACCCTCAGCTACTGACAAAGAGCCTGGCCCAAACACCCTGAAGGTGATAATATTATTTCCGAATATCTCAAAGGGCTTTGATTCAGAGATATATCAATTTCAGTGCAAATTACTCATAACTCTTTGATAGCATATTTCAGTGAAGTTGTCTTCACTTGGACTTGGGAAAAAATATGTTTCCAAAGTTAATTCAACATTATGTGGAAAATGTCCATGAATAAAGAGATGTAAATAGGATTACAGCAGATATAAAATAACTTCTTGTCTTTCAATAATGTTAGAAAGGTTATTAAGGCTATTTAACTATTTTCTTAAATGTCAAAATTATACATTCTGGATATTATCTTTGACTTCCAGTAGTAACATTTCAATTTGGAAAGAAGAAAGATACTAAGAACATAAATAACTAAGGGAACAACAACAACAACAACAAAAAAAGGCATTTTTTTTCCCCTAATGTATTTATGTAGAGTATTTGATTCTACTCATCAGTTTGCAAGGTGCCCTGATCCTAGTGTCTAAATAAAGACTAGATGCTTGCTTCCAGTTCCACAGTACACTTGCAAAACTTAAGCTGTACTTATAGTCAGGACTTCAGTCAAGATAACATAGTACACTGCTCAACTGCAGGACAGTCAGTGCTTCAAAAGTATTATGGATAAAAAGAACAAAACTGCTCCAAGGAGAAAGACACAACAGGGCAGCAGTAGCTCACCAGTTACACAGGATTTAAACGTTTGGATGTATCTCTCTCTTGTGTTGTACAGATGTCTCTGAAGTATGCTTCCTACAATTTTATTCTCCTCCCTTCCACATGTCTTGTGACTTCAAGTGCACAGTGTGCTTCCCATCCTTTCCTTGCTCTGCTGAACTTAAGAAGCAACAAGAGAAATCCCTGTTGAGACCAAGGCAAATTGAAAGATTTCAGTAGTTGCTTGAATCTTCTCACAGATCTTCAGCTGTGAAGGAATGATCTGTGAAGCTCATTCAGATGACAGCCAGCAAGTAGCAGCCTCTAACTTGAAATCCTTGCATATGCATTAAAAACTCTGAAGGAAAGAAGAATGGGACTACAAGCAGAACATCGAAAAAGCAGCAATGGGCAGTATATTGCAAGAGAGCTAATTTGAGAAGCAATTGAGGCTTGCAATGGTAACATAGCACCTCCAACCTTTGCACAGGAAAGCTACTCTTCCTGTGAACCTCTTTGTGACTTTCAGCCGTCCCCAAAACATCACCATGATTATGTTAAATTGGTTGTACTGTATTTCAGATCCAATGGTTTATTCTTCTTAGTGGCACTTTGTTGAACTAATTCTCAGCTGTAAGCAGCAGGAAAGGCACACCCTACCTGCCAGGAAGAGAAATTAAAATAAAGATATATGTGACTATTGATCACTCTTTATCCCAACACAAACCTGAAGAACCCAAGGTTGTTCTGTGTTTTCCTGGGACAGATTATGCCAAGGATTTGCTGTAATTTCCTAGGGGATGAAAATAATTTCCACCCCATGTATACTTAACTTTCTCTGGTTTTTTTTATCAGTGATGGGAAGGGTAACTGACAGTGCTCTGTTGCTCCTAGTATCACAGAATATTCCATTTAACAGGATGATTCGGGACATCCTTAACAAACCAGAGGATGAAATTATTAGAAAAAAAACCCAAAACAACGCAGCACTATTTTTACCAGCAAAGCTGCAGCCAGTCTTAAGTGTATGGCTTTAAAATACCATTCTTGGTAAGTTCCATAGGTAAAACTGTGCCTTGTTTCTCACAGCTTCTGTTTGGAGTCTCTCAGGTATTTGGTTGCTTCTTTCCCTGAGATGTGTTTGGCCCATGCATGGAGGGCACCAACAAATGCAGAGAACTTTTCTGGCATAGGAAAATTTGTGTACTTGTGGGATGCTCCAAACTATTTGGACATGGGACTAGACACTCAGGAAATACAGGATTTTCTACTCTACATTTTGGTTTAGTCAGATTTCAATAGATTATCTCATCCTCATCACACACATTAGGCCATAAATGAAATAGTGTCATAGCTCAGCCACCTGCTACTGGGGTGATGAAGAAACTGTTGGAGTCATATTAGATTATCAGAATGGTCCTTTCATAACCACGAATACACAGACTTCTTCAACCTGAACTAATTCCCGAGTGTGAGAAAATGTTAGTGGAGATAATCTTCTACCAGTCATCTTACCACTAAAGGTGAAAGATCACTTGAAGACTGAAGCCCAGAAAATTTTGTGTCAATTTCCTTTTGAATTCCACAGCAATAGAACATATCTAAAAGCAAAAAAAAAACCAAACCCAAAAGCAAATAACACCCTTGATAGACATTTCATACTGAACTGGAGAATGGTTGTCAGATTTCCCTCAAGTAAATAAAACATATAACATATGTTTTTTCTATTGTTGTTCTTTACTATAGGATTCTGTGACCTTCTAATTTCAGTTACTTAGGAGATAAACTAGAAGACAATGACAATGATCAGATACATAATTCAGTAAAGAAGAAAAAAAGCACAATTTGACTGCATAAATTCTTCCATACTGCATCTTATAATGTGTGCATTTTAGGTTGCAGAATTATAGACTTCCAAGAAGGAACAGTACCAAGGAAAAGAAGGAAGACTAAGAGCAAATTTTTGCCAGACAACCTATTTGGAAGAATAATGTAGCTAGCTATCTGTCTATCACTATCAACATAAAAGTGCAGTAACAGTAGAGTCGGTTACTCTGTGAATTTCTTAGATTCTAACTTGGTTGAAAAATGTCAAAATGATAAGGATATTGTAATATCTACCTATTCTGTTCACACTATTTGACAAAACATGAAGTTTCTAACATTGTAAACTGTGGTTAATTTAGAATTAACATTATCTCACAAAAAAAAGCATCAGATATTTTGGTCGGTTCTTTCACAGTTGAGAATGATATAACTGTTAGTTCTACACTTGTATTTTCAATTTTATTACTTTTTTTTATATATATATAGGCAATTTGTCACCTAGATATCATATGAAATACACTATATTTCAAGGACACAATATTAAGTGTCCTTATTGTGATACAATATAATCTATTAAATGCTAGAACGCTGCACATTTGTACAAAAAAAAAAATTAATTTAATGAACAATCACAATGTTTTTAAAATCAAACTAAAACAAAACCAGAGAACTCGAGGAGAGCCCTTTCTTTGTTCTGACCATTACAAGGTGGTCAAACTTCCTTTATCCTATCAAGATCTTAATGTAATCAGGAGTGACATACAAGAGGGAGTGAAGAGGAAACTTTGAAAGCAGTTAGTGGCTGAACTCCAGTGCAGCTCCCAAGCCCTTCTGCTGCTGTACTGCAGCACAGGGCTGATGTCTTGGGTCACAGCACTAGGGAGAGCAGCACATGGTTTCTAGATCTTCTCACAGCCTGGGTACAGATTAGTGGCCTCCAAGACACAAATTCTCAGTGCTGGTCAAGTAATACAATCCTAACTTAGCAATGGCATTTCAACTGCTTAAGATTAATATGTGGTTCAGTCTTACATTAGTTTTAAGGTTTTCTGCTCCTACATGAGTTGAGTTCAGCATGGACATGATCTCAATGGTCTTTCTACAACAATGTAGCCTACAGTATACACGTCTTTCTGTGAATCCTATCCTTCCTGCAAACACTACTGTCTCTACTTGACAGTTGACTCAGCAATACATATAATTTTCCAACATCAGACAATGTATGCTTTTCTGTACTAAAAACTGTTGAAGTTCTTGTTGTAGATTGCAACACCTGCTACTATTACATTAAGTGGATTGTTCCTGAAAAAACTATTTAGCTCCTGCAGCAATCGGTTGAAGCTAATAGATTTTGTTTTGTGATTTAAGTGAAAAACTAATACACTTGCCATTTGTGTATTTTTGGCCTGAAGAAAATACTTTTTTGATTCCTTTTATTTCCATTGTGGTGTTGAGGACACAGTGTCATTCCATTCATTGTCAGCTATTGGATCTAATAAAAATCACAGCAGTAGAGACAGAAAAAGAAAACAACAAACATCTTTGAGGTACTAATAACATTTTTTCCTTCCAAAACTTTTTACTAGTCCATTTCTCTGAAAGCTCTGAAAGCACAGCTTCTTCATTCACTGTGTAAAACCCAGCCTAAGATAGTAAGCTGGGATAACACAGGGCTTTTTATTCTGCTGCTAAATCTATTCTACATCTTAGGGAAATGTCTGAGTCCATGTTTAATTTCAAGCAAGACAGAAAATTCATTTAAATCTTGTCATACAGAAAGAGGGTATTTTAGAAAAGAATATCTTTGTAAAGAACTGCAGTGAGATTCCAATATGATGCTGTGATCCTAATGTTTTCCAGATATACAAGCAAGACATTCTTCTGTAAGAAGACATCTCTGTGTAGCAGGGATGAGAAAACTGCTGTGTACATTTCCGCTGCCTGCACTTCAGAAAGAGCAACAGAAAACTGAAAAGGTTTCAGAAATATGCTCTAAGAATGAGCTGAACTCTAGAAATCACGTTAGTCCTCAAGTTGAGAGGATAGCTGTTCTGTAAATTCCTACTTAAGATCTTCTCAAACTAGCTAAGTGGAATATGAGCTAGCAATAAGAAGTTAACAAAATACAGTATGAAGCCAGAACTGGAATCCTAGCTTCAGATAACTGTAATCTAAATTGGATACATTTTATTTCAACACTGAAGGAAAATATCCACTAAATCCACAGATCATTGAATAGAACAATTTATCTAAAAACTTAAGGTTTAACAGTTGGGATTTAGTTTAGTTTGTTGATTTGTTTTTTTGGGTTTGGATTTTTTATCTTTTTTATTAAAGCTATTGAAACTCATAGGAAACATAGGCTTCTAGCAGGGCACCATCTAGAAAAATCAGGTGCTCAGACTACAAAATACTTTGGGGTGTTTTCCCTCAATATCCAGTTGTAATATGGGAATTAGTAACAGTATGTAGAACACAAAATTCCCCATTTAGTTAACTCTATATTGATAAGCATAGAAGTCAAATTCACAAGTTAGAAAATGGAGTCAGGAAAAGCTCAAGATTATCACAGTGAAAAAAAAAAAAAAAAGACAAATATTAAGGCTTGGCTTCCTAAATCGATATTAGCCCATTGATAGTATAAACCTGAATATCCTGTATGGAGACTCAAATCCATAAAATTTGATATTGTGCCATGATGTCTCAGGAGCTGTGTCAAGACAAAGCAAAGGAGCATCCATAGTGCACTAGTGCTGCCCAGCAAGCTGTCCAATACTTCCAGATGAGTAGTGATACCTTCTGCATCCAACACAGATGTATAGATGTATATACAAACTTCTAGAGACATATGAGTATTTCATGGAAACTACTAAAAACTAGGCTTAAATAAAAAAATTCATGCAAATACCTGAGCAGAGTAAGAAAAAAAAAAAAGTGTCATTTTACATATTCTTCAAAATTATTGTTTAAATTTAGTAGTGGCTTTCGGTAGCCTACTCTTTAGGAAAATTTAGCTGCTAATATTTCCGACATACTTCTTTTTACAACCCACTGAAAACTATTTGTTTAAGAAAATATTATAAATAATTGCAAAGGACTTCTGGATTCTCCGAGATGTAAAGCAATATAGGAAACCAAAAATATTATTGATGTGAATGGTGTAATGTCCCCAGATATAGTAATATTGTGAAAACAACAGATGCTTTCTCTGTAAATAGTTATAGGGGCTAAAAATATAAGTCATCAAATAAAATGGATATTTTTTCTTGGTCATACATGGCTCACTTGCTGCAAGTACATGGGGTTTTTTTCTTCCTGTGTAATATGTTATTTTTCCCCTAAGCGTAGTGTAATTTTGTGATAAATCCCTAGGCAGAAGATTGAAGCACTTCATGTAATGCTAACAAAACTGTAGTTTTAGAAAACATGACCACAACATTTCTTGACTTTTAATCTGCACATAAAAATGAATTATTTCCTGAAACTACTCTGTATTGTAGATACCCATATTGAATTTTATCAATTTATAAGACAAACCAGTTGCAAAAAAAAAGAGATACACAATTTAGTGTATGTCTCTTAGGTATCAGTTAAAGTTTATGCAGACCTGTCAGAAAAGCCACCCAGAATTTCATACATTAGGATGAACCCATTTGACACCTTCACTGACAAATCACCTCTTAATTTATTAACCTCTAGCTGTAATTACCCATATTTGGCTAGTGCCAACACTAATAAGATCTAAACTATGAAGATTCTTCTTTGGCACAGTTGAGAATTCAGCAAAGCATGGCCAATGTTAAATCATTTAAACTGGAAAACAAAAGCAAACACCAGACATTACTGAAATATTCTGAAGCTTCTTCTTAACCATACATTGTATAAAATCTAGAATCTATTTTGAACTGTCAAAAAACGTATTTGTTTTCACGATGGTCCACACAGTTATGTGAATCACAGATATCCTAGATTTTCCTTGCTGAGCTGGCAAATTTTAGATGATTGAGGCTGAAGGATACTTACCATCTTGTCATTTTTCACTCCAGCATACATGCCTTTATTAACCAAAAGCCTACGGGCTTCACACTTTCACAAGAAAAGATGTGACATACAGAACTAAACGTTATCAGTTATGAGATAAATACATGCACAATATCCAGAGGCTGATGTTAACTTTCAAATAAATTTGTACTGAAGATTGAACAGTACCTTGTTAATTTATGCTTTTGTCCCATACTATTGAAACTCTCAAATACAGCTACATAAATGCAGCACACTGAGATCTTTGGGTTTGTAATCTTAATCCCTTAAATTATGTGCACTGTAATTACCAGGTGTATAAAATGTGTGGCATCCCTTACTAGCCTGTACTATTGCTCCTGTTCCAAGCAGCACAGCATCCCTGTAGGTTGCTACTCTCTTACACTGATACCAAAAAAAATGGAATAAAAAAATCATTCAGTCATTAGGGTAGCAGTTTAAGCCTCAAGAGACCTGATTTTGAGACCTGATTTGAGTGCACTTGTTATATATATTATTTTCAACTAATCACTACATTGCTGAAGTTCTTAATCCTACTAAAATCTGTTCTGCACAGCACATGGGTTTGCTGTAACATCCTGCTGGTTCCTGCAGCAAGCATGCATAGATTGGCAGTGGCAGGGTAATTCTGGGGTGAAACAGAGCTAAACTCAATCCCTTCCCAGTGCAGAAGACAACCAATATAAGACTGTTGAGAAGAGTGATATATTCATTTGATATAGACAGTCTTAACACTTACCACTCTATTGCCAGTCTGCTTGGGATTTGGGAGTTCTGGCTAATATGGATGTTTCTACACCACTCAGGAAATTCTGATATTAAACTCACTCAAGAGATCATATACTGGTTTGTCTATTTTATTTTTATGTGACCTTCCCCAAAGATATCAGCACCATCTTAATCTTCAGCACCGGCATTTTGTTTCTACCTAATCTCCCTTTGGCTGACAATCTGGCCATGTCTCCAGTCCTGGAATGGGCTAAGCAATGATGCTGCAGTGCCATTCCAGTGCATAGTGTTGGGGCAGTGATGATGTTCTGGTGGAGGACAAGTGTAGTGCAGAGGTCTGCTGTGGGGGAAAACCACTCAGCTCAAGGGCTTTGGACCAAATTGGGATTGAAGTGGTTTATCTGTTTTGTAAGGATGGGTAATTGTCAACACTGAACTACGCACCCAGGATCAGTATCAGGAATAGAAGAGATAAGCCACAATACCAAACAAATAGAAAAAAAATCAAAGAACACCTAAAAATGTTTAACCTCACTCCTATTATCCCCAAGTGTTCCAGATACACACACTCATATGCAGTGGTCACACTCATTTTCCTGTCAGATCAGCTCCTGTAATTCAGGCCATGTTACTTGAGAGGAGGCTGCAAAGTTCCCCACAGAGGTCCAATGTGAGTATCCAACTGGAAGAGTATGGACATTTACAGAAGGCATCGAGAAATCAAAACCTCTGAACAGAGGGTGAGACAGGTGAAAAGGCCTGGGGGCTGCTGTAGGAAAACCCATTTAAGAAACAGAAGCAGCAAAACTTCTCACAGCTCGGAGTCATATTTCACAGATTTTGGAAAACAGTTGCATTAGTAGCATGAATTGGGACTCTACCAGTGTTTTGCATCTGGAGGTTGTATTGTTTCTTGTATTAAAATTAGTGCCCTAAAATGAATTGTCTTAGAGAACCTCTTGCTCTGCTCCTGAAACAGCAGCTTAACTAAGTTCTGGTCTGCTACAGCGCAGATGAACTTATTAAGTGCTGGAACATCCTTTCTATTTGTCCAACTATAGATTCGCTTTTCTTTATGGCAGGATAACACATGATTTATCAAATGAGACATAATATTTTAGAATCTGTCCTCCAAACATCTGGTTTTACATTATGACAGGAAGGATCAATACGCTTTGTTTTCCTGATGATTCAATTGCTACATAATGTATGAGTCACTGAAGATGCTCTATTAAGTTTCTATTAAGTAAGTGCCCCGAGGCAAAGAATACAGTTCAGATCTTCGGAGGTTTTGGTAACTGTTTTCATGATACAAATATAGTTTAATAAAGCTCATTTTAATTGATACATTTTTTCTGTAATTATTCCCTGCAGTCATAGGACAGGCAGTTTCATCTCAGGGAGTGTCACACACTGGTATTAAAATATTTTACCAACTACATAAATTAATTAGTAGCAACAAAGGCTACAGTCTAGCTGAAGTAAATGGTGTTAGGTATAATTAAGGGTAAACAAAGCTTGTCCCTAACTTCTACAATGCTATGTACAGTTGGATTACAGCAACTCTACTGGGCAGTAACCTATTTGCTTAGTAATTGTGACTCATACAAACAATATACCTACACTGATTAATTTTACTTACAGGCCCTGTGTAGCTTAATTAAATGATCCATTCTAAATAATGACAGCCTTTTAAAAGTAGCCCTGCAGGAACTGAACTGTTGCCTTGAAAGGCACGAGCCAAACAGAATAAACAGAAAATAATGAAGGTGAACCAAAGAAAATAATTTTGAAGACATAATTAGAGAATACAAAGAAACTAATTTTGCTTTTTAAAATGCCATGCTATTAAATATTTGACTGTATTGTTTGCTGATATACTGTCCTTTTCAGGAAAACAGCTACTGAAGCATAATTTAAAAAAAACCTATGTTGCTGATTCTGTGCTAACTTGGCTAAAAATGCATTAAAAAAATAGACAATAGTTTTATCAATAATGCCAAACATGCTCCTTCTAGAGACAAAACATTATCATACAGTGTTTAGGAAATTTAAAATTAGGTAAAGCCAAAAATTCTGATATATCTGATACCATCATTGCAAAAAAAATCAAGAGAAGGATCAAGTTTTGTAAATTCTTCTTCAGTGCCAAACATACATAAAAAAACTCAAACCAAACCAAACCCTTAAAAAAATGGTACCTCTTTAGACAACAATGAACTCAGGTGACTGGATTAGTGGTTCATAATGAAAGAAGGCCATCTCCAGAATTCAGGAGAGACAATAAACGAGTTTCTTCTGCTATTTCTGTAGTCTACTAGCATGAAAACAAGAATAACAAAGTCCAAAGGAGCTCTTCACACAACACAGGACACTTCAGTAGATTGTTGGGAATTAGATTCTGTTACTGTTGCATCCCTTGATCATTATGAAAAGTATTTTCCAGACAACTTTTCTGGTATGAGATCAGGTCTGCTGAGGGTTATTGAAATCTCATACAGCCCCCACCTGAACATCCAAGTACCTGCTCTGGGCTTACTTCTGTCAGTGTGGAGTAACTGTGACATATTATGGGGCAGAGCAGATGTAGAGGGAAGGGCATGTACTTCATGCCATCCATACTTCATCCATCCATAGCTTTATTCTTATGATTTATGTGGGTAAAATAAATTTCACCTTTATTCAATAAAATTCGCATTCAACTTGAAAATCTTGTCTCTTTCTGTTTGTCGGTGACAGCTGTCAGATTCCATCAACATTCAGCACAAGAATATAAAGCTAATAGGCTTCTTGTAATATCAAAACTAAACAGACTGCTGAAACTCAAAATGAAATACTATTACTGAAAAGATTCTATTATCTGGTGCTTTGTGCAGTGGGGGAAAATGATTTTAATCTTGTCTCTTTTAAATGTTGGATTGTAAATTAATGCTGACAAGATTAAATAAATGTACTTTTGACTTGAGTTTCTGCCAGCTTTTTTTTTTTTCTACACCAGCTGAATGTACTCTACTTGATATTCTAAAAGTGTGGGTTCATAACCCAGAGCCCTTGGTGGAACACAAGAGGGACAAGAGCTAAGTTGTTTTTTCTTTTAAGTGCTTCAAAATGACATGATTCTTCATTTGACTCTGTGACACTAATGTTTTGTAGCTTCTGTTTTGCACTAGCTCAGTCCATGTGAAGGAGACTCACTACAACATGGACTAGTCATGGAGATGGTGAGATGAGTGATGTGACCTCCATATCAAGTTAAATTAATTACGTCAATTTTCTGCTGGACAACTGGGGGATGACACATGGCAGGTCTGCAGAATCACAAATGATAGGAAGAGGTGAATATGGCATGGTATTTACTCTACTGTAAAAACAAGCCCTCAGTAGTTGTAAGAGGTTTTATGTGTTGAATCTAGTTTTCATGGTACACCACTTCTTCCCACATAAACATTAGTGTCACAGGAAGTGAGAGTTGTCCTATCATGCTTACATCTCTGGAAACAAAAACAACAAAAAACAGGTTGTTGCTGCTTGTATAGGCAAAAAAAAGACCCATTATGTGGCCAGAATTAACAACATTGACTATCTGCTATTTCAGGAACAAGAAAAATGAACCATTAAATGTATTTCAGGACCTGGATTCTGGCATCGAGTTCAGGACCACACTGATTGGGATCGAAGGCAGTATGGATAGAGGAGTACTTGGGCCTTGGAGGGCGAGAACTCAAGAGAGGAAGAACTCTAACAACCCAAGCCGAGAGCCTAACCCATCAGCTGGTTTGCTTAGCCTACCAGTTTCGCTTGTGTGCTTAGAGACCCTCTGGATCCCGGAGTTTTCTATACTGGATATGGCGTCTATGGGCTGGAATACCTCGTTGGTCAGTCTGGAGTCTCCCGTCCTGTCCGCTCTTCCCTGCACGTGTGGTCTTTCTGCACCCCCAGTGTGATACACAAGTTCTAGCGGTGGCCTTGGTATCCCTGGTAGTAACTCCAAAC
>WYEA01010177.1:107113-119600 GCA_033558465.1 Alcedo atthis
CAGAGGAAACTCTATTAGGCTGTGATACTGTGAAGCGCATGCGCGGGTGGACGGGGAGTGTCCTCTGTGAAAAGTAAAAAAAGTAAGGTCTGCATATAAGGTATTTTCAGAAACAATAGACAAGCTTGAATGGAATTTTTAACAGGTCCCAGAAAGAGCCAGACTGCAGGTCTAAACCTATTTTAAAAAAGGAAATTCTCTTACATTTTCATTTTCTTAAAAAGCAAAACCATGCAGAGAAGTAGTTAATATAGTAAAATACAGCAGCTAGCTGCAATCACCATAAATATGCCTACCTTGGGCAAGGAAAGCATGTCAAACTCATTCAAACTGTGAAATACATAAAGAAATAAGAATCTAACCAAGCAACTCAGCCCCAAAAATCTTAAAGATGTCTTGTGCTTTGTTAACCCAGCAATTAAAGTGTCACTATTCATTAGCCATTAAATAATTACTCATTGCCCAAGGAGGAGTGGGGCAGGCATCCCAAAAAGCCTCAGCATGCTCACAAGCAGATGAAAGGCTATTATCTGCCTTCACCTGCTGATGCAGGGAGGGAATCCCCTGGTGTTTCACTGTTGCCTCAGAGGAGCAGCACAAAGCACCCTCCAGACACCCCAGCGGGAACCGCCCGTGACCAGTGGCTCATCAAACCTGATGGGGCCACCACCGTGGCCGCCCATGTGGACATGCAGAACAGATGCAGCAGCCCAGTGCCATGTTGCTTGGGTCCCATCTCTGAACACTGTGACTGTCTCGAGGGCAGATGAAAGAGATTCCTCTCTCGGGTTTATGCTCTGATTCTCTAAAAGGCAATGACTGTTAATAACAATTTCATTAAACTGCTCTCTGTTGAAACTGCAATAAGCTGATGTTTTGTGGGATTCAAGTTTATTTACACACCCTGCTCCTGCTCTTAGGGAGTCATAACTAAGATTTGCACACTGTACAGTGTCTGGACAAAGGGACCAGGATGTTTTGTTGATTTGCTGTGTTTTTAAACAAATCGCAGTATTGCTATTGTCAAACCTCTTGGGGATTTTCCAACACTGGTCTCTCCAAGCTGACCTGGGCACACCTGTACTCCAGGGACTGTTTTGGCATGAAAGCATCAAGCTACCCAATTTTCCTTACCATCAGGTGAAGCAAGGTGGGAGGCATTTTTAAAACTTTTGATTTTAGTTTCACAAAACATACATTCCTGTCTTGTCCTGTGTCTTTGCTTTGAGGTAGGACTGGTGCTAGCTGTCAGTAGAGACTCCGTATTCTGCCTCTCCCGAGGCTGTTACTTTACACCCAGTAACATGGAACCAGCTGGAGCATTAACTACAGAGTCATTTGTGCAAGTCCGACACTGCATAACACAATCAGTCATTATGCAAACGAAAGCTGTAATTCAGCAGTGCACTTAAGTACCTACGTAAGCAGAGAAAATTCTGGGACACTTTTGTAGGCAATATTCTGAAAATCTGGTCCGTTATACAAAATGGGAAACTTACAACTTGTTTGTGTCTGTTCAAACATTTCAGTACAACCTCACTGTTATACATGCCATGCATGCCACAGAAAAATAATATGTGGCAAAGAATCAAATAAATGGGAAAAATCAGAATACTCTTTGATCTTATTTCTGTTTTCTATGTTGAAAATATTTTGTTCAGTCAAATAATCAAAACGTCATTTAAAAAAATATACAAAAAGCACTGAAAAAGTGAAACAGTACTAATGTCTATTCAAGCTGAAATTATAAACTTTTTCTCTTAGCTTTATACCTGAACTGTTGCTCAGACACAACTGTCTGTGTCAGGAGAAGTCTGTATGTTTAATGAAGTATGATAACCAAAATTAGCTTACGTTTTCCTTTGCTGTACTCAGAAAAACTAAAATAGAACAAATCCAAGAATATGACTCCTTTGCCAAGCTCATGTCATTTATCTTTAACTTGTTTCCCAGATTTTAGAATCAGGGATAATATGTCTAATATTTCCCTCACCCCTGCCCCAAGTAATAAACAACTGTTCTGCTACTCAGCTCAGCTTCTAATTACCCAGTCTTCAAGGTTAATTTCAACGTGGAGCTGCAAATAGATTAATACACTGTGTTCAAATAAAGAAAACATTTACAGAAAAATCACCATATGGACTCTATTTAGACAGATGATCTAATTATCATAATGCCCAATGAATTGATGCAGGAAAGGTTTTAGAGCAGGATGCTTCTTTCTGGACTTTGCCCTCCCATCTTGTACTACAATAGAGGTGAAGCTGTTCACTGAAACCCTGCGACCGATATGTTCTCACTGTACAGGACTAGATTTGTCATCTGTAATATGTAAGAGATATCCTTAAACTACAAATGAGCTTTAAGCCCTAAGGAAAGATGCATTAAATAATGAGAAAAATTAGATGGCCAATGAAGACTGAAGTAATTCTGTGAAAGAAGCTTTTTTTATGAGAGAAAGAAGGAGAATGATTACAATATTACAAGTGACAGCCAGATGTACATCAATATGTCTGGTTTTGAACTAATCACTTTAAAATCTGGGCATAAAGTGTGTTTTCACTTTTTTTCAGGCTCTCTTGTCCCTCTTTGTATTCATCTGGAATTTACTTATGGCTGAGCCTTCTTAGATGGACAACACAAAACAGAAGGTAGGTAGCCAGTTTTTAGTATGAGGCTAGATTAGACAGATCTGTGGGAAACACTATCATTCAAAATTCTCACAATACAAAAGCTGTTTTTATCCCCACAAAGTACTAAATTGTAAGGAAACCTCCTAGTGCAGCCAGTCACATAACTGTAATGCACAGAAAATTAATACACAAACATTCACAGTACCCTTATCCTTTCAATACCTGTTCACTATACCCCAACAACATCTGTACACAACCATCATTAAAGCACAGTGATATACCATGGCTAAAGGAGATCTCTGGATAATACTAAGGCATTTACTGCCCATTATGAAGGGTACACAAACTACCTAGCCACAGAACTGTAGAGCTCATCAGCATAAACAGAGTCTAAAGATTTCTGGAATGAGGTATTAAGCCTCTAGAGATCCTCAAACTTACTGAACTTGGAGTTTATATCATCTAACACCTCTTAGTGATTGCTAGTCTATCAAAGCACTTCAGCTGGAATATATGAACCATCACTGGAATAACATCAGGTGAAGAGGATAAGTATC
This sequence comes from Alcedo atthis, assembly GCA_033558465.1. Taxonomy (NCBI): domain Eukaryota; kingdom Metazoa; phylum Chordata; class Aves; order Coraciiformes; family Alcedinidae; genus Alcedo; species Alcedo atthis. The sequence continues at coordinate 110,304 of WYEA01010177.1, forward strand.
AGTTCAGTTCAGCATCTTTATTAAGTTACTTCCATTTGCCAATAATGACCAAAGTCTGTGGGTGATTTCAGGATCTCAGCTAACCTGGTTCTTGTCTTTTGGTTCCAAATTCTTTGCTTTTATTGCAGATCTCAACCTTTAGCTACTTGCACCCCTATCCCCAAATACACTGTTCGGAGTGTATCAGACTAAAAATCATGGAAGATTTTCAGAGCTATAAAGTAGCCTTCAGTAACAACAAAAACACATTCTCTTAATCACTGTAAACTCTCAATTTTGACCCCCCAGATTACTCCAACAACTATAGAAGATAATCACCTTAGCAGTAATAAACTAAGAGTTTCAGCCAGAAGCAGAACCTCCTCTACTAAAGGAGGACTTCTGAATATGAGTGGACATCTGTGGGTAGAAAAAATCCTCTGTGCTCAAGAGAACAAGCTTTTACGTTAGATAAAGATTCTGCAGAAGTAATTAAATGAATCAACATGAACAATATGCTCTCACTTCTCAGAACTGACAAGATAAAGATGTAAAATTTATTTTTTTAATCATAATTCTTTTCAATATCATCAGCTATCTTGGAAAGCAACCTGAGATAACATATGACCAAAACTATACATTTTAGTAATGACTTCAATTGTTCCAAAAGCAGAAGGTGCTGTGGTTATTGATTTTCTATAAAGTTATAATATGTTACACCATTTTAGAGTATGAAGGGTGTAGGTAAAAAAACATTGAATGTTAAAGAGTTATCTTCAGCACACAGCTTGGATCTTTGGGGTCAGTTCAAAGGCTCTCAGTGATGGCAATGTGGCCCACATTAGTGATTTTCATGAGAGGTGGACCAGAATCTATAGCTCTGATTCATTACAGCACCTTAGCTCTTAAGTAGGACTGCACAGTTCAATGACTCTAGTCATTTGCTTAATGTTAAGCATGTGCTCAAGTGTTTTGTTGGATTAATGCCTGTGAGCAGAGTGGCTCTACATGATCCATACCCACCAAAAGAGAATGAAAGCAAATAAAATTAATGGTGGGAAGGAAACAGATGTCTGTTTTATACATGGAAACTATCTGCATACACATGAAAGATATTAACACACAGGACAAAGAGTAGTTCCAGTTTTCATCACAGACCAAAAGGACCAGCATAATGCAATAAAGTGTTTACTACAGCAAAAAGGATTTCCCACCACTGAGGAATTTTAGGCTATTCAACCTTTGCCATGGGTAGACTTTGCAAATTGTATGGGTGGGTATGCAGATGAAAAAATTCTGCTTTCTCTATGTTAATATATGCTTCAATTTCTTAAGAATTTATTTTGCTACAATATATAATTACAGGAGAAAATACAACATCTCCACAATTTTCTAAGAATCCCGTTTCCCGTGCACAGCTTTTTTTTTTTTTAACATGTAAATATTAATGCTGCAGTAAAAGCAGCTATTATTAGCAAATGAAAATATTTACAAGAAACATTCTTAAACACAGTCAGTATATTATATGCTTCAGCTTTAATTTACATCCATAACTAGTGTTTCTGTAATGAAAACAGTCTATTGGTTGGGTTAGTCACTTGTTTTTAAAATATGATACAGATGTGTTTTGAGACGTTCAGATTTTATGTAACTAAAAAGGGAATAAAACATTGGAAAGAGATGCACGAAACTGCTTTCATCTTTTGTTTCCATATTTGCCAGCTTGCCGTGCCCTTTGCAGAGATCATTGTACCAAAATGCTATTTCACATGTTAAGATGATTCACAGTAGGGAAGCACTTTCTTATATTATTTTCATCAAAAGGAGCTTATATTTCTTTTGCCCATCACAGTATTACCATTAGGCTGCTAATTTATGCTTCGGTAAAAAGGGTCAGGAGTATTCAATTTTTTGATGATTTGATATTAGCTTGAAAGAGAATTTTTAATAACTCTTGTAATTTGCCACTGTAGTTTCACCATCCAGCGCCTTTGAATTATATATGTTTTATAAAACAAAACCCTGAAAGAATTAATATTTCAAAGTCTTTCACATTTAAGAATAACCTTTATTACTGTCATCAAAACTGAGGGTCTCCTATCTCAGTGACAGGAGAGCAACTTGGTATACTTGACATTCAATATTTCAAATAGAAATGAAAGTGATAATGCTTTTTACATCAGCATTCAAAAGTACACAGACCCTACTTAAAGTAAGGTATCCTTCTCCCAGAATCAACTGAAATTCTTAAGGGGGTTACTAGCAGTAAGAAATAATGCAAATGTGGTTTTTCCAAGAGACTGTAAAATAGTACTGCCAAGTACTACAAGTGACACAAGAATCAGTTTGTTGAATTTGGATACTGTTTCAGGAGTAAACCCAAGTGATCAGAGGCTCTTATAACATAAGGATTAAATCATCTCAGTTGATGAATTGATTGATGATGACAGCTGGTCATCTGTAGTCCAGGTCAAGCAAACAGAGGAGCTTGGTAAATATTTTCTGTGTGAAGGGAATTGCATCACAGAGAAGTGTCACATGTGCTGGCAGTGAGGATAATGAGAATAAAATACCATTTTTTCTATCAGATTGACATTAGGTGAGAACTTCCACTCTTGTAAATTGTCCCAGTTGCACTGGCCATAATGAAGGTATGGACAATTTGCAACTACTGCAGATGATATGGCCCATAAAGTTGTTAATCCTGAAGAATGTTTACAATACATATGGGGACAATATTATAATTGGGAATTGACAGGCCTTCTGTTTGTTTCACTCAGGTAATTAATTATGGAAGAGTCATAAGACAACAGTCTTATCTTCTGACCTTTTCAATGTTCTTTCTTATGTGTAAAGCTTAATGATATAGCTAAATTTAACTTCTATTAAATCTAATTCTCATTTATATTGTGAAGTGACAGTAAAGATTCCCTGTTTAGGGTTCACTGAGGTTTTACATAGTTTAGGCAGTTTCTGCATGAGGTTACTTCTCCCTCTTCTAGAAACAGGACTGAAAGAAAACGAGGATGAAAACGCCTGGCCGCAGCAAAAAAATAAGTGTGATGCTTAATCAAAAACACAGGATTAATTCCTAGGTACATGTCTTACTGGTTGAGACATAATTGTAAGAAGTTGAACCCAGCCAAACAAGTAGTAGAGGCTCCTAAGGTACACAAAAAGTATTTCTGTCACCAGAAGCAAAGAGACCCACTGACTGCTTAAACTAGAGGCAACCAGGAGCTGGGCACAATTTGGGAGCATAAAGTGGCAGCTTGTGCTCATCCAACAACCTGCTCATATGGACTATGTCCAAACTAAAGACTCATGGGCTATTTCTACGTATGGACAAGGGTATTTTCTTCTTCCATGTCTGGATACTGTAAGGATGAATGCCATACAGAGAAGAAAGAGGGGGCAAAAGTGCTTTTATTGTATGGATGGCCCAGCCCAGGAGGCTGATCTCTGCACAGGCCATTTCCAGTCCTATGGCAACACAAGTCACAATCACTCTAAAGAGGAGGGTGCACAAACATCTCTGAGCTAACGTGGCCTCCCTGGCAATAGCTCCAGTTCTCAACATCCTTCTGTACAGGCTGTTATTTGACAACATCTCCAGCCAGTGGGCGAACTAAGGAGGATTTATTTCCCCCTCAGTTTCTATATTCTTTTACATTTAGATCAGCTGAAATGCTTTTTCCTTCTCTAAATGATTCACTACGAAACATAAGGGCTGACAAAGCCTCCAGGATAGAATCCCTGGCAGTTTTAAAACTAGATTAGCCCACTTTAAAAAACCCAAAAAGCAAACAAAACACCAAAAAAACAAAGAGGCAGATGTTGGGGGGGTCTCTCTACACCTGCTCAACACAATCATTATTCTTCAGTTTCTAGTTCTCCTTTGGTTTAAGTGACTCCTTTTTAGCTTCATCTCAGATGCTCATTTCTCATAATCTTGGCTTTCCTTCCCTGATTTACCTGTCAATATCTTCAGCGCTGTCTTGCTGTAGCCTTGACCAACTAACTCCCTGCGTTGTTCTTCACTCACCATCCGCTCACCCCAGTACACAGATTAACCCTCTGATCCTAATCCTTGTGTTTGGCCCATTGGGAAATTGTGGACAGTTGCATAGGAGTCATTTCTGCAATCTTGCCTTCAGATCTGTACTTAGGCTGATGTCTGAATCTCTTTGCAGTCCTCTGATGAAACATTATACACAATTAAAAAGGTGACAGCATTATTTGGATTCTCTAGACAGTGAACTGCAGGTGCCTTGGTTTCTTTCATTAGACTGAACTGTTCAGTGCTGAAGAGGGACAAATCAGCCAAGAAAATGTGCACTTGACTGGCTTTCCAGCCTTGGTAACATTACGGGTCAAGAGCAAATTGTACTGGTGAGGATGATGCCGTTCAAAAAGAAAAATATTTCCTGAAACAAGTGCTAGACAGTACCTGGAGCTTATACTAACATATTAAGGAGATGCACAAGCAAATTAATTCTAGTTCCTAGAGCTGGATAAAGCCATATTTGCAGCTCCTTGCTCTCAGTGCATCATCACTGCCAAGAGAGGCACAGGGAAGAGTAAGAGACAGGCACCTGCCAGGAGTCACCCAGAGCTCCTCTGACAGAACAAAAATGAACATGCCTCACGTACCCAAAGCCATTAATATCTTGTCCTTGAATCCTGGCAATGGCAGCATTAGCAGTTCAGCAGCATTAGCACATGTAAGACCAGAAATCCTTATGAATGTGTCCCCACCCTGTAAAGTATCAAGACAACATCACAAAAGCTTTTGTTTGATAATGACAAGCCCAAAGCAGGCACCATTGTAAAAAAAAGACTCCTTGGAAGCATGGAGCTTATTATACAGTACATTATCTATTTAAGTAAGAGGTTTAGTGAGACTGTTTTGGAAGAACTCAGGAATGCCTGCACTTGATGGCATGCATTAACAAATTTATTTGCATTTGTATATTGAGGTAAATGGCAGAAGAAAGACTTACAGGAATTTATACCCAGCAATATAAATGACCCTGAGATGGTCTTACAGAACTAAAGCCTACTGGAGCCAGAAAGACATCAGTCTATCTGATGGAGATAGTCAATTAAAAAAAAAGTGTTATATTTAAAATGCTGACAAATCTATTTGATCAAATGACTCAGTAAAAACCTCATCTCAGATTGCTGAAAACAAAATAAATATTCCTGGATAAGGTTTAATTTTAAATTGCATCTTTCCTGACAACATACAGTAAACTGGTTTTAATACTAATTTTATTTGACACTTCATAACTTTTTCAGCCCCTGACTCCCTGATTTTCCAAATTCCACCTTTCTCAAAAGGCAGCAACACTGTAATCAAAGACCTCTTTCAAATCTCTAGCGACCCCAGTCATTTCCTTCATTGCATATTACTCCTGTCTCTTTACAAGGCAAATCTGGCAGAGGATAATCTCGTTACCTTGCAGACGATCCTATTTTCTGGTTATGCTCTCTTCAGTACAATCATACCCATAACCCTATTAAGGATCACCTCACACTCTTCTTTGGTCCATTTTTCTAAGTGAATCATATAAAGTCTAAAGCTCCCCTCTGGAGAGCGATAATGGCTTTACCAGTCAGCAGCTGAAATATTTTACTAAACTACTCTCAAACCTTTGAAACCCATCTTACAATAAGCCATTGTTATAAATACTAATTAAGTAATATATTTTGAGGGAAGAAGTTGCAAATAGGTACAAGTAAAACAAGAATTACCACAAAAGAAAAAGATGAATGGTCAATTTACCTGCAGCAGGAGGCAATGCTCGGTGTTCCATTAAGAGACATTAAACTTCTTGGCTAATTATAAGAAGCAGGTGAAGGAGGAAATTTCTTAGGGAGCTCAATGGGACATTGATTAAGCCAAAATCCTAAGATCTCCATCCCCAGTACAAGTGAAGTATTTAATTTTAAGGAAAAAGAGTGACTCCGTTTTATTCAGCTGGACTCCGCAAAAGCTTCAATAGACTACAGTGAAAGTATTCACTCTGGTAAAACTTCAAGCTGGAATATCATTTATTTCAGCCTTGTAAATCTCTTTAATACACATGAAAAAAAAAAAAAAAACACCAAAAGCACTCCTCTGATACTGTGACATCAAACTCTTCTACACATGCTGAGAGACATCATATTGCTTTGTTTAATCATAAAAACCTGCATCTTTTTATTGTTTGCATTTATATATGATCTCTCTGCTGCATTTTACTCTGAAGGTATTAGGCATATACTTAGAAATACAATGCCTCTTAACATCTGCCCAATGCCAAATGTAAAATATGCCTAGTAGATAGCACTACCGGGAGCTCCAGATACCCCAGTTTTCTAACATTTTGTTTAACTATACTACATGAAATCAAGCATTATGGCCTTCAGAAAGTAACTGACAGGAAGAGCAGGCATTATATCTGTAAGTAGCAAATAATATTTAGGGAATCTTTAAAACTATCTATCATTAATTAGGTGAAAAATACAGAAAAACATTTTGTCTCTGAAATTTTAAATAATCATTTCAACTTGAAGATCTTAAATTATTCTGTGGTGAATGTCAGGACAGGCAAAGGATGAACATTTCATCTGCTTTAGAGTTACTTTCTTTTTTCACTTCTTAAATGGTAGATGAAAAAAACATCACAAATATATACCATGCCTGAATATGAGTGGAAAGCTTTTGCAACTGAAAACCAACTTATCTTAAATTAATGGGTATAAGTTTCTACCTCAAATGTTTGAGTATGAAAAAGGGATCATTTTCCTCTTAAATACATGGAGACAGAGCATTGTGTTCTGCAAAAATATTGTGAGTAAAACAGCATAAGAAATTAATTTGCAGGAAAGCAGGAGAAAGCAAGTGGGTGCTCGATCCCTTTCTATGCCTTGGTATATCAGTCTCCCTAATGGAGAAATGAAGTGCCACCAATGCAGAAACAAAAAGACAGGAGGGCACTGCATAGCCTGTTCCTTTACTTGGATTGCAAGTTTCCATGAAGACCAAAATTAGATTACCCCTTTCGTATGAAACAACTCTACTAGGAATGTTTTGCTCAATAATCTGTTCTAACAAGCCATCACTTTCGTGTTTTTCAGTTTTGCCAATTCTGTCTGTTTGCTGCCATGAATGTTACAAAAAGTTCTTTTATGTGAGGGGTTTTTTTTCAGCTTTTACATATTTTTTTTTAACCATGACAGGAATCTCATGAAGACCCAGACTGGACAGATCGAAGACACGTAGCTTCCCTTCCTCCAACTGAGTGAATATGCTGACCATGAACAAATCATATTCAGGCAATCTATTAACTTGACAGAAATACTGATATTTTTTGAAGGAGACTTCCAAAACAGAATGACTTTGATGATTCTGTCTCTGTCCTTATTAGATGAAAACAGCATATATTTCTCTGAGAGATGAGTATCAGTTTTATCTCTCTCCCCTGGTAATCGTACAGAATTACAATTTACACTATCCACAGCCATGTAAATAGTAGAAAGCTTTGTTGCTGATAAAAGGAAAGGCCTTGCAGCTCGACATTTTCTTCCCGCTTCACTCCAAAACCTCCTGACTATGACTTATCAACACTTGCTTTTAAATGCTCAATACCTAGGACTTCCTATACTAGAAAATATAGAGAAGAGTCAGCTGTTACCAAACTTAGAGAGTGAAACAAGTTGTGAATATGACTTCCAGTTTTGAGGAAAGATGGATTACTTGATGACTGTGTTGGGATATCAGACTGGTACAGAAAACCAGAACTAGCAGGTAAAAATCCCAAGGCTGTGGTTGTGATGGTGAAAGCAATTATCTGTGCCACTTGAAAGATGAAAATACAGGACACCATAAATGAAGAAACGCATTAGATTTGCATACTAAACCATTGTTAATTTCTTTAATTGTCTCTAATGTTGAGATTTGTGCTTTATGGAGAAAACCACAATCCCCCTTTAAGGAAAGGAAAGCACAGTCACCACAATGATAGTTCTTGTTAGAGATATTATTTTAGTAGCTTTTTCTAAAATGCCTCTTTACTAAGGCCTGGCATATCCCTAAAGCTACTTGAACCATGTTAGCTTGTCTATTTTGCTACTCAATTGTTCATTGCAGACCTCATATTCAGCACAGGAGATGTCATTTTTATAGAACCCTTCCCTGTTGAGGATGTTATCCTCATTAATGCAAATGGTTCGGTAGCCATGTGGTTTAGTATTTCCAATGTTCTGAAAATTCTAAGTATCTGCTACCACAACTGTTGCAATTGCTTAATTTATTTGCTGATTATTTGATTTTTTTTTTTCCAGCTTGAACACATTTGGATAGTCCTGTCAAGGATCTGATTTAAGGAGCCTATCAAATCTCATTAAAATCCTTGTTGTGCCCAGTTTAGATGCCAATAATGTGTCTATGGATCATATTTGCAATGGTCCATTAAGTAACTGTCTGATTACTTATGTCATATGTGCTGCTGTTAATCTACTACTTCTACATCTACTGCTGTTTTAATTAGCGGCTAGAAGACAAATTTTACAACAAGCCAACTTGGATGCAAAACACATTCCAAAAGCTAGTGAGGTTTTCAGGAACTCACCACAGAAAACCAGAAAGGTGACAGATATTTAAGGGGAACTGAAAGCAACAGGGTTGTTGAGTGACACTGGAGTACTGTGGTTGATGACGGGAAATAAGACCTAAACTAAGAGCCAGAGTCCTGATGGTCACCAGTGGGTTGTAAATGGAATCTGGGAAAGACTGAAATACTCCAATTGTAAAACACAGGTCTAGCACAGAAACTAGAGCATCACTTTCCACCAGATTGCAAGAGACTTGCTGCTTGAAGAAGAAAGTTAAGGAGTAAAGATAATCCAAGGAATATTAGTAAGCACTAGGATACCTGTCTGGTCAATCTCTGACCCCAAAGAAGAGAACAATACCTTTACCTGTGAGCATGCCTGACAAAACAGGACGTTAAGAACCACTCATGGCTGACAAAAAGGGTTAAGACACATGAATAAATTAAGGGAGAAAATACCAAGACTGCAATACCGTTTCTTCAGTTACCTTTCAAGCATCAAGCATGCTGAATTTCTTGATGGGTTTTGCTGCTTTATAAACAATTTGGCAAAAAACAAAACTATCACCAAGGTGGTAGCAAATTCATTAATAGACATAAAATAGCATTAAGCTTATAGGTATTTATTAGCTATGTAAGAAATCTAACATGTAATCACAGAATCACAGAATCACAGATATTAGGGGCTGGAAGGGACCTAGAAGATCATCTAGTCCAA
>WYEA01010179.1:0-28809 GCA_033558465.1 Alcedo atthis
CCTCTCCTCAGCAGGGAGATGCTCCATTCCCCTAATCATCTTGGTGCCCTGTGCTGGACTCTCTCCAGTAAATCTCTATCTTTTCTGAACTGGGGTGAAGGTTTGACAGCCCAAAATCCAGCTAGGGCTGTGCAAGGCTCACCCCAACCAAGCTGATGAGGGGCAGCGAGGGACTGCACCAGCCCAACAAGGCAAAGCAAAAAGTTTAGGCTGCAATGGCGAGGAAAGCAGTGCAAAAGGAGAAAGGTTTTTTTTGCTGCCTCTCATCATTTGTGCCTTTTTCTCACCCACTCTCTCCTCCCCAGCAGCTCCACCAAGCCCCGGGAAGCAAAGCTGGCTGGAAGGATGCTCCCCGCCGCCTCCAGCCCGGCTCTCCACAGGCCCCTCACCAGACGCTGCCCTACTTTCCCTGACACTTTTCCCACTCTCCTCCCACTGCTCGGGGAATGGAAGCAGCAGCCACTCCTGGTACCTGCAGCACCCATTGTCCCTTGCCAAGGATGCCACAGCTCGGGGGTCATCCTTCACCCCGGTGGGCACGCCAGTGCCACGAAGGAAGGTGCTTGGTGCAACAGCTGCACTGATTTGAAATCCTTTTCATCCTTGCATTGGGTTGGTTGGTTTTTTTTTTTAGTTGTAAGAAAGACAAAAGAAAAGGTCTATTTGATGCCCCAAATTCCTCATTAATTCAACTGGGGGAACAACATCACAAGAGTGGCTGATTACGGTGCCTTTATTAAACAGTCTTTAAAGTTGCCCTTAATCTTTCAGATTTGTTGCTACACGACACAAAAACAACAAAAAAACCCCAACCTCCAAACACACACAAAATCAACCACCACAAACGAAGACTGGAAATACTTCGTTTTTTTCACTGTCCTTTCTCTGCCCTTTTCTTCCCTTCTCATTTTACTGCGACAATAAGGGAATGAAGAGAGGGGGAAAGGGTCGGGGAGGGGGGAGGGTGGAAAAAGGGATAGAAAAAGATTTAAGAAAAGAAATAATCCCTGCTGCTGTTGAATATCAAATATTAGGACTTTCCCCCCAACCCTCTTTCAGCAATATCCCTATTAAAAAATAAAACCCCCAACAATCAGCAAGACTGGTTTGGAGGACTGGGGTTCCCCAGCCCCTTGCCTCCCTTGCTCCTTAATCCCTGGGGCCAAGGACAGGTAGGACAGTAGGTACCCAAGACCAGAGCTTGGCTTTCCCATCACACCACCCAGAGTGATTTCTAGCCAGCTGCAAAAGGATTTTACCAATTACCTTCATTAGTTTGATTCCTTCCCCTCTAAACCCCGAAGCCATCTGGCTTCATGGTTTAGAGGGGGGAAAAAAATATTAAAAAAGCTTCAAAAAACAAAGCCTTTTTTCCTCCTGCTCCCATTCCCATTGATGATGGCAAGGGGGGAACCCTTCAGGGGCTTCCTAATGTTGTTTGGCACCTTCCTCCTCCCCAGTGTTCCCTACCATTTAAATACTATGGGACCCTGAGCCACCACAACCAGTTTCTTCCTTTCTCACCACCAGGAATTTCCACCTTTTCTTCTCTGGATGAAGCCCATGTTCCCACAGAGCTGAGTTTCTCTTTCCTCCCTTTGTCCTCCAGCCCATGCATGGACCCACTCTGCTCCACAGACCAAATCCCAACTCCCAGGCAGAACAGCATCTGCCTTTCCCACAGGCACCACTTGGTGCCAGAGGTGTGAGGGCTTGGAATTGCCTGGATTTTAGGGCCCTGTGCCACTCCACGTGGCAGCATCCCCACATGGACCTGCACTTTGGGATGCATTGACACACAAGTCACCCTCCCTCCCATGCTGTCCCCTCTGTCCCTTCTCACTTGGCGCTAGAGAACCCAAACTTACAGATAAAAATTGCCCTCAAAAAATTAATATGCTTGCTAGGAAGGTGCAATGCTATCAAATTAAAGGACGTTTGGGATGCTGAATCCAGAGACTTCACGGTGACAAATCTCCAGCCTCCCAGTTGGAACACAGCTATGATGGACAGAGGACACCCCAGGCATAGCCTTGGCTGATCTAGCAGTGAAACAGCTCTTGGGCTCAGAGGCACCTCTGAGGGATGTGCAGCAAGAGAGAGGGAGCAGAGGTGATCCAGAAAGGTCTCAAGTGCCAAAGGATCACTCATACATAGTGTCAGGAGTGCAGCACACAGGAAAAAAAAGAGGAAAAAACCACACCGTGCCCCACAGCCTCACCCTCTGCTCTCCTCTGTCCCCCCAGTGGCTGCATTTCCATAAGTGTTTTGCACTAATTGCTTTAAAAACGGCCACACTGTGGGTAATCGGAGTCATTAAGTGACCTCTGCTCTGGGAGGGCAGGCAGGGCTGGTGCAGAGCCCCGTGCCCAGGGCCAAGGGCCAGCCCCCCCACCCCGAGCAGGGCACTCTCCCACATCCCCAGCACGCTGCTGCAAGGGGAGTTGGCTCCAATCTGCTCTTCCCTAGAGCCCAATCAGTAAATGGCCTCTCTCCTACCCTGGAACAGGGCATCTAGATGCTGCCCGACACCCCTCAGGAACAGATCCTGCTGATGCTTGGCTACCCTTGCCCTGCTTAGGCTAACTGGTGGCAATGCCACGGCACCACAAGTTGGCCGCCATGGCTGCAACCAAGCCCAGGGTTGGAGGTGAACAGGTTGGGTTCAAACAAATGACATATAAGCAGCTAAAAGCCTCCAAATGCCCTAAGTGTGGTATTTGTGAATGCAGAAAATAGATATTTCCCTGTCCTGGGGCAGGGTGACATAAGGGACAAGCCAGCTGTCACCACCCAGGGGACCCCAGCCTTTAAGTGCCAGTCACCCACTAGCCCAGATCCACTTCCCGATGTCCCCACTGCACCTACAGATGGCTTTAGCCTGTGGCCAAGGGGGCTTAGCCTCAGAAAACCCCCACTGTCCTGCACCATGCCTCTCAAATTAACCCTGTCCTTGCTAAAGGACGTGTCCAGCACCATGTGACACGTGCAGCCCCAGCCAGACAGCTTGTCTATAAACGAGGAGTAAACTGGGGCTTTAAAAGCCTCCAAGAGGCAGAAGACAGGGTTGAACATCCTCCAGCACCTTCCCACTCTCCCTGCTCCTAGAAAGACAAGTTTTCCTGGAAACACAAGTTGCTCCTCCTGTTCAGCCTCTTAGTGGCTACAGGAGTCCCTGACCCCAAGGTTCCTCCAATGCCAGCAAGCAGCAGTCACAAAATGTAGGCCCCCAGCAGAGATCCAGCCCTTCTGGCTGAATTCAAAGCCAGGGTTTAGTCTCAAATCTAGCATTAAGTATAAACTAGAACGTGCCAAGGACAACGTTGCTTGCAGCTGAGGTCAGAGGGAGATATTCAGGTGTACTCCACATAGTGCAGGAACAGGCTCTTGCAAGCACAGCTCAGACTGGGGTGGTGGAGGGAAGAAAAGTGCAGCATCACAACCCAGGAAAACCTTTCCCAGGGAAAAGAGGGTGTATTTGCCACAGCCCCACGTGCACGTGGGCAACGAGCTCCCTCCTGCACCCCCCCCCTTGAAATAAAGGTGTAAAGATCCTGCTGTGCTTCCAGGAAAACGTGCTGCAGCACAGCTTCTGCCCGTCCACTGGGACCCATTACACTAACAGCGTGTCCATTCAGCCTGATATATAAATTCCTAATGTAAATTAATGGATAATTGAAGCCCTTTAGTCCTAAATATTTAAATTATTTAACAGGCAATTAAGAGGGAAGGAGAAAGAAGAGAGGAAAAGGGGCCTTCAACCCAATAGGAATAAAAGAAAATCGTATCAATTGAGAGGAGAGCAGAAAGAGCTGAACAGACACATTCTAAAGGGTGTGAGCCCAGGGGGCATGGGTACAGGGGTTGTCCCAAGACCCAAGGGGGACAGGCAGGGCAGCACCTGCTGAAGGAGCTCAGTGAGCAGCAGGACTAATGGTTCTCCAGGTCCCTTCCAGGAGAGGAAATTTCCATGGCTGCATTTGTTACAGCTCTTCCTTACCCAGACTTCCTGACAAAACATACATAGACCAGATAACATTTGTTTTCCTCCTCCCTACCCCTAAACCGACAGCATTCCCTTATATAATCCCATTCCCAACCCCTTTGTGGTTTCTTTTTCTTTATTTTTTGCATCTCCTGCATTTTTATCTCTCCTGCATCCACCTGATCAGCTACAAACACCTTCATTCCAAGTGCTTCAATCTTTTTTTTTTATTTTTACATTTTCTTCCAAGTGGTCTTCATGGCTCTTCCCCTCTCCCTGCATTCCCTCTCCAACCATCCTCAGCATGGCGTGGTGCTGTCACAAGAGCAATCCATCAGGATGCTGGACACCACCAGTGCAAGGAGTTTCCCAGCCTCAGATGTGTGGGAGAACCCTCCTAACATCACAGCCCACAGCAAGGAGAAGGTAAGGATTGGGAAACACGACATTTCCTCCTCTAGCCTCCATCCCCAGCAGGCCAGGGAGATTCCCACTGCTCGCCCGAACGCTGGAGGAGGTCGTAAGAAAAAAAACCAACCAACTGTCCAGTGGCCTGCTGAGAAAAAGTTGTCGTGTGGGAAAGAAATGCTCTAGACAAAAGCAAGCGTGTGAGTTTGTGCGTGCACAGGGACAACACCAGGGGCAGGGAGAGGGAGCAAGACAATAGTGAATAGTCTTCAGATGATATCCTGAACTCGCAGCCCCATGGGAACGGGGTTATAAAAACCTCTTTTTTTTTTTTTTTTTAATGTTGTTTGTAGTCCAAAACAAACAAGCACATAAAAAGCTGAACACCGAGGAGCCAGACAGGAAGTGAGGAACATCTGGGAAACATCTGGCCCCAGCCTCCCACAAGCCCAGCCCCCAGCACAGCTCCAGGTACCTGCTCCTGTGCTTCCAAATCAACAAGGGTTCCCAAAACCCCTTCCCTCCCAGCGCCAGAAGGGTGCTTGTTGGGGAAATCCATGCCCATCACTCAACTCATTTGCCAAGAGATGTGATTCCTGAGCTTCCCACCCTTCCCTGTGCTGGCTGAGAGGACTAAAACCTTGTGCTAATCCCACGGGAGTGCCACACACAGGCACCTCAGCTGGGGCACGAGCATCCTCTCTGCTGGCGGGAGGAAAGCCCCAGAAGCGTGTCACCACTGACAGGACACCCAAGGGTAGGACTTGGAGTGCCACAGGACACCAAGCACTGCAGGATGCCCCCCAGCATCCCACGACACCCCTAAGCAGGACTGTTGAGTATGAAAAGATGACTCCAAGCATCACAAGACACCCTGGTACGGGTCTCTGAGCATTGCAGGACAGAGACCAGCCGACCAGCTCACACGAAGACACTTTCCCAGCCCCAGGAGATGCTCTGCATCCCTTTCCTCAGGAGAGAGGGTGTCGAGCCCAGCAGACACGGGCTTCTTCTTTCTCTTTTTCATCTCTTACGCCTCCTAAAGCCATGAAGAAAGAGTTGCCCATGACACCACCCCGGGAAGCACAGGGAGGCTGCAGGGCCTTATGCTTGGGCAAGCTCCAGCCCGACTGCGCGGGAGGAAAGCCGGCTAGGCAGGATGGCAGCCGGGGCCCTCTGTACCCGGGGAATTCCCTCGTGGCTGTCAGCCCAAGCTGCCATCCCACGTCTTCCCTCTCCACCCTCCCACAGCCAACAGGGTGCTCTGGAGGCGAGAGGAAAAAAAAAAATATATATATATAATTAAATAAAAGGGCACAGGGATTCAAGCAGCTCACATAGCTATTGGAGAGCAGCGATGCTCAGAACTGGTCTGGATCCCAGCAGCAGTGACTTCTGTGCACCCTCAGATGCATTTCTAGGTGGGAAATGCAACAAGCACATCCAAACACACTGAGCAACTCTGCTTGCTGCCTCTGCTGTTACACTGGCTGTGTTGGGGCCTGGGGCAAAGCACCAAAATTCTGGCAAAACAGCTTCCCTCAGCTCGTCAGAGCTTAAACAGCCTCTCCCTGCACAGGGTGGGATCACTGCTCTGGGTGGGACCTTTCAAGGCCACCTAGTCCAACCCCCCTGCAGGGAGCAGGGGCAGCTGCAGCCAGAGCAGGGTGCTCAGAGTCCCAGACAACCTCACCTGGGATGGTGCCAGGGATGGGGCATCAACCACCTCTCTGGGCAACCTGGGCCAGGCTCTCACCACCCTCAGGGAAAAAATTGTCTTCCTTCTATCTAGTCTAAATCTCTTTTAATTTAAAACCACCACCCCTTGTCCTGTCACAATAGGCCCTGCTAAAAAAATCCCTCCCCATCATTCTTCTAGGTCCTTCTTGAAGTATTGAGAGGCTACAGTAAGATCTCCCTGCAATCCCCCAGCTCACCAGCTAAAAAAGCCAGCCCCAATTCCCTCTAGGAAAAATCTTGTACACGGGCAGAGCTGTGCAGAGCAGTCCCATTACTCTACCAGAGCCTGGGATTAGCTTTCCAGGAGGGAGGATGAAATCTGGTCCAGTGCTGGACTACAAAAGTGAGGAAGCATCTGGTACCCGCTGCTCATTTCTCATCATGTACTTGTGGGCAGCACCATGCAGGACCAGGTGTGAGGATGGATGGCAACAGTGCTCCTGGCTCAGGTGTCCCATAAGACCAGCAAGGACAAGAGCATTTCTTTTGGGGTATTTTTCACCCATCCTGGCAGCCTAATGGAGTTTGGACCATCTCGCCATGGAGAGGCAAGGCAAGGTGCAGGGAGCTTGGGGAGTGAAAGGGAGATATTAGGGATGTGATGGGGATGTCAGAGAGAAAAACAGGAAGAAAGAATAACTAAAAAAGATAGAGGGGGAAGGACAGTGGTTTAGGAAGGGAAAGAACCAAGGCACTAAGAGAAAAAATGATCCAGCAGGCTGACAAGGTGTTAAAAAAGCAAAACCACCGAGGCACTAGAGACCTAGTTACAGAAGCCTTACCCAGAGCACACCATGAGCAAAAATCATCCAGTGCATCAGGAATGAAGACATAAGAGGTGTCCCATGCCCTGCAGCAAGAGGCACAACTCCCAAACCCCAAACATCAAGCACCCTGAGACACTAAAGCAGCAAGGATGCCACAAAAGCCCAGCTCTATTTTTGTTCCTTGACTTTCAGTCACCTTTGGACCAGCTGATGCCCACCTGTAGCTTTTTTTTGTGTGTGTGTGTGTGTGTGTGTGTGTGTGTGTATGTGTTATTACTTGTCACCTTTAAAAATAGCTTAATTAAAAGGCTAGAGCAGCAAGCAGCTGCCCAGACCAGTCAGACCCCGTTGCAAGAGGAGGTGAGAGCATCAACCAACCCTCTCCAGCGTGTGATGCTGCAGCTAAATTTGGCCCAGCGAGCAGACCAGGCTCCTGAAGGTGTCTGAACACATCCAGGCTATGGAGCTGAGGAGGGTGATGCACAGGAAGCCACCGGAGCCGGGCAGCCTGTTCCCACCATCCCTCACACGTGCCGTTTCCCTGCTTTTTTCTTTAATATTCCCAGCCTAAATAAGGCTTTGGGGAGGAAATTAATGAAAAGCAAAGCTGATTACAAAGAACAATACAATGACTCAATCTGCTTCTTTTACCTCAATTGTATAAAGCTTTTACATTTAGAAAGGTTTCTCTCAATACACAATGAAATGGAAGCGGTAACGGCCCTGGAGACTTTTGAGCAAGGCTGGACAAAACACCGAGGAAACAATCCCAAAGGAAAGGCCAGATGATCTAACAGGTCTTTATGCATCTTTAATTTCTCGCCCTTTTCTTTCTCCTCCTGTTCCAGGCACGTTTTTTTAGCTGCTGCTGCTAATTAGATGCTAATGTGAGAGCGGTTGCATTTTCAGCACATGGTGTAACCAAGAGAAAAAACATCAGGGCCCTAAATGACAAACAGATCATACGATGAGCATCCTTCTTTTCAGCCTGCAAAACAGCTCTCTGAGCAAAAAAAAAAAAAAAACAAACCAGGCCACAAAGCAGTGAGAGCCTTTCCACACCAACACGGACTGCTTCTGTGCCCCGTTAGCTGCCTGATGCCCACAGGTCACGGTGATGCCTGCTTCAGACCTCCTCCCTCCCCATCCCCATATTCAACCTCTTCTCCAGGGCATGGGAAGGATATCCAAGGTTGCTGTAGTTGTAACACAGCCAGACAGGGTGGGAAAACCCCAGCAGAACAACCTGTGTTTAAGTCAAGCACCAAGACCAACCAACCCTCGTGGGCACTCTTTTATAGTCCATCTCTGGGCCACGTGCCCTGGGTGCTCCTGCTTTTGGCAGGGGGGTTGGACTCGATCTCTAAAGGTCCCTTCCAACCCCTGCCACTCTATGATTCTGTGATCTCCGAGAAGGCAACGGGATACTCTTCATCACAACCACCTCCTCCTCCTCCTCCCTGCTATTTGAATCATCTCTAACACCCACATCAGCAAGTGGCAAGGAGCTGAGCTGTTTGCAGTAAAAACAACGAGGTGATGCAGAGGCAGGAGGAGTCTGTGCCCTTGCCTGTGGTGCCTGCCGTGGGACAGTCAGCAAGAGCCACCACCCATCATTGCCAACACAACTGCAAACCCAGCTGTGCTCACAGACTGCTTGGTGAAGATGCTCCACCATACATATTCCCCTTCACCCTATGCCCAGCCCACCTTTATCACAAGAGTTAATCTGATTTCAAATATTTTACTGTCTTTTATGACCCTACCAGAAGCTTTATAAGAGGAGTCAATGCTCCAGCAGACCCTGGCCAGCAGAGATGGACCCGATTCTGCACCAACACAGCAGCAGACAGACCCTGTGCAGAGTCTGTGCTTTACTTCAGCTCCACTTGAGCACCATCATACCCTAGAGACACTCTGAGGTCCACATGGACAACCAAGACACAGATGAAGAATGGATGGGGAGACTCAAAGTTGTGGTAGTAGGATGTTACTCCCCCTGGGAGTGGGGTCAGGGCTCCCCAACCAGCTACAGGCAGTGACCTCCCTCTAACTCCATGGGAGATTTGGTGCCTACACCCCAGCTGAGACAGGAATGAAAGCTGCTGGTAAGAGATATTTTTACGACCTTCCAAGAAGGAGCTCACTGACAGCATAACGAGCTTTTTGTTTTTCAAGCAGTGGTTTTATATTTACGACCTGAAAAGGAAAGATGCAAGTAGGCAGATGATCATGGGGCTATCTACTCCTTCTGCTCCTGACCCACTGCCATCCAACCCACATCCAAGCCATTCTGGGAAGCCATAAAAAACGATTGCATTTCAGCTTTTCCCCCCCACCCCCTTCTCCCCACAAAAAAAAAACCAACCAAACAAACCAGGAAGCACTGTTCACTTCTTTTTTTGATGGTGGTAATTTCTTTTTAGTGTCACCCCAAAGAGCATCAAATATTAATACAGGAAGCTTCAGAGAGATCACACCAGAATCCAGAGGCCCCATATGTTGTAAAGCATCCCAGTGGATGCAAGATCCCACCATTTCATTCCCAAGACTTGCCTCTTTAATGCCTGGGAAGGAAGGAGGAGAAAGGAGGAGGCCAGAAGTTGGGCTTTTCCATCATGAGGGAACACATTGCTGGGATATCAGCCCATAGTTGCACTTGGAGGAGGAAAAAAAAAAGAAGTTAAGGAAAAAAAACAAAAAAAAACCAAAAAAACCACCCCAAAACCAAACAACAAACCAAACCTACCACCCCTCTCCCAGGATGCTGCACTGTTATTTATGAAGTTAATAGTGAAAAGCAGGGCAAAACTTTTTTTTTTTCCTCCAGATCTTAGCATTAGCACAGCAGAGAAATGCCTTTGGGCTGCAAGAGCATTCCAGCCACCAGCAGGAAGATAAGCCTCTTCCTTTGCCTCCAGATTCCTTGGCAGAGAGTAGACACACGAGGGCTTTAATTGCATGCAGAGATGCCACAGCCTGGACACAAGCATGATAAGAGCTTTCGTCCTCTTGTGGGCTCACATGCCTGATAAAGACCCTGTCCTGTAACAGCTCATAAAACTCAGCAGGCACCTTGGCCAAAGCCCATCTCGAGGGGTTGGAGAGGGATGTGCAAGGCAAGGGAGGGGTGAGGGACGTGCAAGACCAGATGGACAATGGTAAGGACAGGGTGTGACATGGCTCCCAAGCATTACAATGCTTGCTGCAGCACTGCACGTGGTGTTAGACATGCATGTTCCCCTCACCAGGGGAGGAAAGCAGCATTGTGTGCTTGGTGGTGGCATTCCTTTTGCAGAAACCTCATGTGGACTGGAAGCCAAGTGCTGTACTGGGAGGCAATTTGTTGCTGAGCAAAGATGGAAAGCAATGAACCAAGCTGCTGAGCTTGGGACAAAGAATCAGAAAGGTCCTTTTCAACCAAAAAAATTCTAAAGTTCAACCATCAGCCCAGCACTGCCAGGGCACCACTGCCCCATGGCCCTCAGCACCACAGCTCCATGGCTCTGAAACCCCTCCAGGGATGGGGACTCTGCCCTGGGCAGCCTGGGACAGGCCTGGACAACTCTTGTGGGAAGATATTTTTCCTGATGTCCAACCTAAACCACCTTCCCTGGTGCAATTTGAGGCTGTTTCCTCTTGTCCTGTCATTCCTTGGGAGAAGAGCCCAAACCCACCTGGCCTCAACCTCCTTTCAGGGAGCTGTCGAGAGCAAGATGGTCTCCCCTGAGCCTCCTTTTCTCCAGGCTCAGCAACCCCATCTTCTCCCTCTTCCCCCTCCATCCCCACACAAGCCTCAGCCACAAATCCTCTCCAGCAGCCCCGGGGAGCTCCGAGAATGCAAACAAACAAACAAAGATATAATAAAAAAACCATAATCCCACTTGAAAGGGTATTGGAAATCCCAATTTCCTGAGCACAGCGGTGACGCCAAGCGAGGTTCGGAGGGGCTGTGGGGTGCAGAGCAGAGGGGCCGGGTTGGGGTAGCCCCCACTCCCCGGCTTCCCCCCCACAACCCACCTCCCCCCTGTGCTCTTTATCTGCTGCCTGGGGCTCTGCCCCGGCGCCTGCTGATAATCAGGGAGCACATTTGAAACCCCGGCGCCAGACAGGATCCTTATCTCCTCTCCGAGAGGAATGTGGGATGGGGGCAGCCCCTGCAACAGCTCTAGGAGAAAGGAGGAGGTGTGTGTGGGGGGGAGGAGAAACCCCCCTCGCCATGCCCCTTGCAGGCAGGCAGCAGAAGCAGGGCAGGGGTGGGATGGGGGCAGGGACGGGATGAAAAACATTAAAAGAAAGAGCAGAGCCCGGGTTGATGCTGCTGGGAAAAGCCCAAGGCAATGGGCCTGGGGGACATGGGGCGACATGGGAGAGCCACCCATGGCTCCCAACCCTGGCTGGAAGCTGCTGCTGCCCCTCCCATCCCTAAGGACACAGCTTGAGGGCTACGAGCCATGCCCCACACCCCCCCCAAAAAAACCCCAACCAACCCTTATTAGCGTTTGGCTTGCGGACAGAAGCAGCCTTTCGGGTGGGAGGGAGAGGAGGACTGGCCCCCCCAGAGCCTTCCTCCCCGGCAAGGAGGAGAGAGGAAGGGCTCTGGCACTAGAGCAGCCCAAGGGCTGCCCTCCATTGCCAACAGGACCAACAGGAACTTCAGGCAGCCTAAGAAGAGCGAGAAGAGGTGAAAGCCAAGATGCTGCTTCTCCTCCGGGCAGGACAGGGGCCACGGACCCAACTCCATGCTCTCCCAGCTCCCTCCCAGTACGATGACTGGGTGTTCCAACACCCAAAAAAGAGCTTCAAGTAGTTCTTTTTGCCACGAGGAGCTCCAACAGCAGCTGGAAAACGTCCCACTCACCACACAGTGCCACGGACGGCAGAGCCCTGGCCGGCGTCGGCAACCTTGGGCATCGTCCCTGCCAGGGGTTTCATGGGCTTCATCCACCCAAGGAGGACTGTGTTGCTGCCATCAGAGCCCCAAGGAATTTGCATCCAATTAAAGAAAAGAATCATAATAATGAGAGGCTAATGAAGTTTAGAAGCTGCCGACACCGGCCATATGCCTCAAATATGCACGGTACAGTCGGTGCCTAGGTAATGCAACTGCAGGTATCAGCTCGCCTAATTAGCTACCAGAAGAAAGCCTAATTTAAAACAAAGCTCTTCTTTTATTTATTTGCTGACAGTAGCAGAGCAACTCCCTCCAGCATGATGTGAAAGCAAACACACTGTCCTCAAAATAAACCGCCAGGAGCTGTTAAATGGTATCCTTCAACAAGTGTTCCCTGGTTAGTTTTTGGGAAGGGGGAAAAAAAAAAGCACACAAACAACGAACCCAACAGAAACACAAAGAAACGACCAAAACAAAACCCAAAACTCCAGGGAGCGCTAACCTGCAGCTTCCATTAGCATTACAGAGGGCTTGCAAAGACAGAATCCCACTTGTCACCTCCCTGCCACAGGAAATAAAAACAACAACCCTAACAGTCGCACACACCTTTGGAGCTCCACCACTGCACCAGGGAAGGCATGGAAATTGCCTTTCATAAACCTACTACAAGAAAACGTGTCCCACTCCCCTCCACCATCATAATTTAGGGGAATGAAAGGAGCGTGGCACATCCCAGCCCTCTTGCTGCCATCCCCATGAAGCAGGGCTGCTGCTCACTAGAGGCACAGGCAGCAGCGCCAACCTGCTGTGGCAAGGTGTAGGTCACCCACCCAAACTGAGAGGCTCCTGATGGTCCCTTATCCCTTCCCCATCTTTGCCCCTGGATGCATCTAGAAGCAAATGTGGAGCTGGGGAGGGGTGTGGAGGGGAGAAGAAGAAATCCTAGAAGCCAGGAGAGAGCACAGGGCCACTGTGATTTTATTTAGTATCTTTATTTATTGAAGTGCTTTAAATAGATATGGATTGACTCTCAGCTCTGGCTATTACAGCTTGAAAGGGGAGCTGCAGGCTCTGATTAATGCACTCCAGGCTGCTTCCATAAGATGCTCAGCATCCTGCACTGCATGGCACCTCCTCCTGCCTACCAGGCTGCTATGGGGACCCCTCTGTCACCCATCCAGTATGGGCAGGAGGGTGGCACAATCCCCCACCAGCTATGTGGTGGCTCTTGTGTGCCATGATTTTGGTCAGGGGTTGCTCCAGGAGTGACATACCCTCTCTTTGCCCAGGCAAAAGATGATGCCTCAAATGCCCACTTTGACACCCCAGCACTGCAACCACATCCCCCAGCAACACCCAGGAGCAGGATGGGGAGCAGTAAGGTGTGAGGTCTGGGAAAAACCCTTCTCTTTGGGCACTGTACTTCGCCTCTGACAGCCATCAGAGGGTGGTTGGTGCCAAGCCCCCATCACAAGTGTTGTTCCAAGAGGTACTTCTGCATCTCTCCTCTTGCAAAACACAATGTCTTGGTGTCGCCATCTCTCCTCCTTTACACCATCCACATAAAACCATCATGCCTCTCCACCACCCTCCATCACCTCAAGATCAGGCCACCAGTTCCACAACCCACCAAGACAAACCCTTTATCCTTCCCCTGCCAACTTCTTCACACGGTCCACGCTCATCAGTGATTTATTCTTTCCTAAGAGAGCATCTTGCCACTCACTTATGAATTTACTAAAGAGAGGAGAGGCATCATAAGCCTTTATGGACAATACTGGCTAGGATGTGCATTTTTCTTTCCACTGATGAAAGTAATTCTGTTCAGTTAAGGAGTAAGTAAAAAACACACTATTCTTAGGCAGCTGGGAAGGAGTAGGAAAATCTATTGCAGTGCCCCTGAACAGGTGCTTCCCCAGGGCTTTGAGGTAGAAAACTTATCAGACACCACACTGATAATATATTCTGGTTGAACCATCAGTCTTAGGCACATAAAAGGTCTTCCTAACTGCAAACTGAATGAAATAAGATTAAAAATCCACAGAAAGCAAAGGCTGAGGGGTGGCAGCAGAGCTGGGGCTTGGCTGAGAGACCTGTGGAATCCCCAGTGCGTGCTTCCAGGGGGATGCTGATGCTGAACACCCATCTCCTGCCACCAAGGCATCCAGGGAAAGTTTGTTCTCTGCATGTTTAAAGCTGCAGAAGTGGGAAAATCAGCATCCATACCACCATTAGGCTGGTGAAAGATTCCCCCCAGGCCCAGCACCCTCAGTCATCCCCAATAACTTATTTGCTCATTCCAGTCCCATTTGCCTCCCCTGCTATGTCCCAGTCCCAATACTCATCTGACAACACCTCTGACCCTCCCCACACACAAAACCCTGCTCCTGTCCTTCCCTGTAACTCCAAACCAACTCTTTGTCCCAGGCACAAAGAACTGCCAGGTTCCTGCTGCGGGTTTCTCTCTGCACTGGTTTCCCACCCAGCTCTTTGGGAACGCCTGGCTAAAGGAAGCAGCTGGGTGGGATCTGTAGCTGTTTATTAAGAAACATCTCCTCCAGTTTTCCCTGCACCTTGTGCAACGATGGTGTTTGCAGCACAGCCTCAAAGGGGTCCAGCTTCTCCTTAGCAACCCTCCCTTCACCTGTTAAACCCCATGAGGATGGCTTCAAGCTGGGGAATCCAAGCCACACCAGAAAAAGCTGGAAACAAAACCCTGTCCTGTTTCCAAACCACCTTAGAAAGGGCAAGAAGCAGCACATGATGCAGTTCTGGAGCGACCTGACCCACAGGAACCACATCCAGATGGGAGGATGGGCAATCACCCAAGTGCCCTGCCCGTCCTGCAGCTACCCACAGGTCAAGTTAGTTATTCTTGAAGGCAAAGAAGAGAGAAATCCACATTCATCACGCCTTCAAACCCTGCCCTGCACGAATGACAAGCCTCTGGCATCAGCAAGCAGTGACCACAGAGCTGCTTTTGCAAGCTCTTCTTCCAGTGCCCCAGGCTCAGTCTTCCAAGCAAGTCTCCAGCCAAACTACCCCCTATTTCTAGGGGTGGTGACCAACCACCTCTCTGACCAACAACCCACTGGATCTGCAGCACCAGCATCCCTATGAATGCTGAGGGCCACCACCTTCCCCGCCACCACCGTGCTGCACCTCGCCACAAGTCCACCCACAGCACCACCTCCACCAGCCCCGTGCCTGCAGCAGGGTGCCTGATCCCAGCATCACCCAGCCAAAGCCATTGCTCCCTCCCTGCCTGCGAGGCTGGTTTTCCCAAGCAAAGCAAGGATGGGAATTACTCAAGCAGCATGTGACATGACCACCAGGAGGGTATTGCATTACTGGAGCTAAAACTGGATCCCGGTTTCCATTGTCTATTCTTTTGTAGTGATGGGAAGAAAGAGCTGCTGCTCTGTAATCAGGCCTCTTCTGGCTGGCTCGCTGCTTTCAGGACCAAGCAGGATAATGCAACACGGCTTTCATGTGGCAAGAGAAGCTTATAAACAACACTATTAGGCTGATACGCCGCTGAAATTAAAGCCCTGCTCCGAGTCTCAGTTGCTCCCAGAGGCACCCTGCTTGCCTCGGACTTAATATCTTCTCCCAAAGTCTGTAATACACTGAATGGACTAGATCTCTTCCTAAATAAGCACTTGTGAAATTTAATTACTCCCAAAAAAATAATGCCTATTACCTATTTCTGAAAGGAAGAGTAATTCCTCTCAGTTTCTCCTAAGGTTCCCGCAGCAAACACTCTGAATCCCTCGTGCCTCTTATCTCTACGGGCAAAAATCAGCTACAGTAGAGCAGATCCAGATGACAATTCACCCCAAAACCTGAAACCGTTTTCTTCACCGATGCTTCTTCATAGCTTTCATTTACATTTTAGCTCAAAATTATTGAGATTCCTCCCCCCCAGCTGCTGTAAAAATGCAGATTCTTAGCTCACCCGTACAGACAGATTGAGACTAAAGCCTCCTGAGTGGATTAACTCAGCCAGGGATGATCTCAGCTGTGAAACATCACAAGGGGCAGTCACATTCTCAGTGGCTTCAAAACAGAGGTTTGTGTTGTTCTTGGTTTCGGGTTGTTTTGGTTTTGTTTTTTAAATGAAAAAGGGATGTCATCTCTCTGCCCCTCTATTTTATCTGGAATAAGCTTCCTGGTTACTGGAATAAAACACCCTTTTGCTTTCCCAGTGCCAGTTTCTGACTGTCACCACCTTCTGGAAAACCTTCTGGAAAACCACCTTCTGTGGTTTCTCAAGCTTGCTTCTTCACTGCATTAAGAGATCATCTCTGCAAATGAACAGGGAACTCTGCAATAGGACAAGGATTCATTTCAACACCCAAATGACCTGACCCCGGAGCAGCCCTTCCCCAGTCCCAGCACCTCTTGGCTTAAAGCATCTCCTGGGCATCTCAACTGAGAGGAGACTGGAGGACACCCTGCCAGTGAAGCCAGGGCCAGATTTATTACACCACTTATCTAGGGACAAATGCCAGGCACTTCAAACTCCATGAAGGCACACAGAGGAGCAGCTGGCACCATGCCCACAGGAAGATGCTCTTCCCCCATCTTTCCCCTTGCTGCTCCATTTTCAGAGGTCAGAATCCAGCTCTTCAAACACATGAAGAGCCCAAGCTGCAGAATGCCCTTGACCTGAAGGTCTATGAGAATCCAAACTCCTCTAGCCTTTAGACCCCAGAGTTTACACAAAAGCCTTTTTAACTGGTTTTTTGTTTTGTTTTTTTTTTTTTTCTTAAAATACCTTGGCAAAGTGAGTCCCAAGAAACTGCCACATCCCACGTGCCAAAGAAGAATCCAAGGAAGGCCATCCTTCCCTCCCCAGCTCTCCCTGGCTGACCCAGGCGTAGGATGCTCTCCTCCTGCCTCCTCTTTAACCACTCAACCATCACCATCTCCCCCTGTAACAAGGAAAGGATATCTGCCAAGTGCCTTCTGCCATGACCTGAAGGCACCCTTCAGTGCTTCTCTCACCTTGCTAAGGTGTCTCCCACATTTTTCTTCTTTCTTCATGTATTTTGAGGTACCCCATCTCACCTAAAACTACACAGCCCCGTAGAAATGAAATCTGCTTTCCTGTAGATTTGCTGCTCAAAATACTCACACCCATGTGTGTCTGTGCTTCCCAATAGTAGGTGGCAAGTGTGTGATGCTGCTTTTTTGTTGTTGTTCTGTAGTAAGATATTAATAGATCTCTCTCACTGGCCAACCAGAACACCTAGATAAAAAGCTTTATTGCTAATTTCCTAATCAAGCAGGCGCTTGAGAGCCATCTACTTCTGAGTCAGAGGGGGAAGGCCACAGACACACAAACTGCAACTGCAAAAAATCAAATACTGGATTTTTAAATATTTTTTTTAGGAAATCAAGATTAAAAATGAAGAGATCTCCCACCAACAAAGCAAGCTAAATAATCCAGATAGCCAAAAGAGAAATCTATGGGGATTATTGGTGTCTTAGGCACAGGAGCTCCTCTTGATGCACGGGCCATGGAGATGCTGGAGCCCAAGGTTGCTCCCTGGGGGGGGCACAGTAATGCCTCCTGCATCCCATATATAGTGTAGTCCCCACGGGCTGCAAGCAGATGGTTACCAAGCTGACAGGTTGCAAACAGCTCCGTAGAGCCTGTTGGGGAATTAGGTATTGTCTCCATGCCTTTAGCTTTGGAAACAAAAGATGTCTCCAGCTAAAAAAGTTTGCTGTGGGACCTTGTCACTCCATCTATTTTCAGATTTCTTTCTGGAAGCACTTCCACCCATCTCACGTCACTTCTGCAGGCTGTACAACTCCTGGGCTGCCTGCACGTGACTTTCTCCACTCCAAGAAGGGAAAATGGATCTTTGACTCTCCTCTCCATAGGAAGGAGAGCACAAGGACAGCTGTGGTGCACAGCACACCACCAGCCTTGCTTTTCCAGCGAGCTACAGGCACTCCATCCATCCCCTGCAAAAAGTCCCTTCCCTTGACTTCCTATCAAACACCATAAACTAGGGGCAACCTGGAAAAGCTCTTCCCAGCACCCCTGGATCCCCAAGGGTTTAGGAACAGACCAGGACCCCAGCCCTAAATACAGGTGACAGCAGCAACACCACAGCATACCAGGCAGTGACTCAAACCATCTTTTAGGGTAGGTTTATTTTTAAAATCATTCTTCTGTAGGCCTTGCTGGATGCCCCCCCCACCAATTGCCAGGATGCAAAGTGCAGCCAAACTGCAGGACTCCCGACTTCTTCGGCTTCCCTGCTGGTTTTAGCTCTGCAACTTGACCCTCACAGAAACATATGGTTTGCATTCTCCCCCCAACTACACTTTCCATACACACTCTCCTCTCTGGCACACGAGTCCAAGCCCTTTTCTTCCTGAAGTGGGAAATCGTGCCAGCATCCCTCCCCATCACTCTGGAAGGGAAGAAGGTGGGCACATGCAAACTGGAAGAGGCCATAGTAAAACCTCTCTGCTCTGTGGGCTTTGCTGTTTCATGCAGGGGCTCTTGACAGCCCGGCTGGATCTGCTGCCTCCCCTTCTAGCCAGTCCATAAACATTAATGAAAACGGTGCCCATATCACTGGGACAGGGAAAGGGGGAGGCAGCGAGCACGTGCACTACAAAACCCCACTGTGGAAAGGGGGCTTTGCCTTCCCTAGCTGGCTGGGGATCCCTGAAAAGCTGCCCTGCTCAAACCTCCAACCTCATCCCTCTTTGCTAGCAGAGGACAAGCAGCAGCAAGCCCTTAGGATGTGGAGGCTGCCAATGGGTACAGCCATACCAAGGCACTGCAGGGTCAGAGGATGCTCAAAGGGCAGGCGCCAACCGACCACAGGGTTAAGCAGCAACTTTTTCTTCTCTTTTCCCCTCCCTGCGTGCAAAAAAATCATCTTTTATTTTCCCGTTTTGCAGTTTTCATCTAATTTTCTGCTTCATCCATCAGCCAGGCTTTTTCCCCCACAGAGGCGACGGCCGCCTAAGCTGGTTTTTGTTCAGCCCAGAGGACTGATCCAGTGAGGGAACAGTGAGAGGGATTTTTACGGAGCATTACCTTGCCTTACCACCAAGCAAGGCATCACCTTCCCTCAGCCTGTGTCAAGGGGGTGAAGTGAAAAATGCCCGAGGGCCCTAGCACCCACTGCTGCTTTTTCTAGTGTCCTTAAAGCACCGCACTTGAGAGGAGCCCCACAGAGCCTGGGAGGGCTGCAGGATGGATGGATGGATAAGTGGATGGATGCCCCTGGCCAAAACAGCACAGGCTGTGATGGAAACCAGAAGCCTTGTGGTCTGCGAGCCCGACTGCCTCTGCAAAGCATGCCGAGCATTGCTGGCACGCCTACATACCCCACACCATCCTCCCAGCCGTGGCAAAACACCCAGAGAACCTCTGAATTTCCCTGTTTTGTAGCAGTGCAGGACCAGAGAGCCTGACAGTTTCTTGGAGCCAAGCACAGCACAAATTCCTCTTAGCAGGTATCATAAAACCACACTTCTAAAAAAAAAAAATAAATCAAAAAAATCTATTTTTGACCTGTTGTTTTTAGGATTGGTGTTACTCGAGGTTTTAGCTGGACAGATGAGGTCCTGCAGCAACCTGTGGCTTTTCCCTCCCACTTATCCCCTGGGATCCTTCCTGATCGGCTGGGACCCCGTCTGTGAAGCCGGCACGTGGGTTTTTCCATCCCCAGCAGGACCAGCCCCAACACGCCCCAGACTCCTGGGGTTTTGTTGTAAACTACAAAGGAACCTGCCTAATTCGCCCCGGTTTGCATAACCAGTTTCATCCCGAGCATTTGTTTTAAAAACCCAACTCTTCGTTAGTCACTGCTCAGCCCAAACAAAACCCAACCCTCTTCCCAGCTTTTGGATCTTGCTTTTCCAGCTTTGGGCAGAGCCAACACTTTTATCTCGGTGGATTAATTCTAGAGGCTGAAATGTGTGCCTTGATACCTTATTTTATATATATCAGGGTAGCTGATGTACCCATGACAGGGATTAAGCACAAGGGCTGCAACTCCTGCAACCCAAGACTGGGATCCCTGGACTATGGGAATGTAACGTGCAAAGTCTCCACAGCCTCACCTCCCAGCCTTGCTCACTTCACCCCAGCACCATAGTCATTCACCAGCAGCAAACCATTTTGCACAGACATACAGGGAAAAAAACAAACCAAACCACAAAAACAAAAAAAAAGAGGTACTGCAAAGGGGGAGAAAAGTTTTTCTAGCCCTTGGCAGCCCATGCCCTGGCTTCACGACACCCTGGATGCCAGTCACCCCAGCACAGCCGTGCAGCCAAATCCCCTTTCCTGAAACAAATCCCTTTAGTGTGGCTGTGGAAGGATGTGTCTGCAGGGCTCTGACTGTGGAAAAGCAGCAGAAAAAAAAAAATGACGTGCAGAGGGCATCACGTCCTCCAGGAAAAGGTGCTTCCACAGCCAGGTCAAGCATCTCCTCCTAAAAACCAGGGGAGGGCAAGAGCAACCACTGAGCTGGGTGGAAATTGGCAGGGCAGCTCAGACTGGCACCTCATCTTCCTTCCAGCCCAAAGCATTAGCTGATGGTCCCAGCAGTGCTTCCAGAGCCAGGCATGCAACCAGCAGTAACACCACGTCACCAAGAGCTTGTCCTCAAAGCAGATGGAGTGGTGTGACTCCGAGGAAACACTACAGAGCCACGTAGGGATGCCACAGCCCCAGGGAGGAGCTCCTGAGCACAGGGGACAGCTTCCTTCCAAGCCAGGACAGATTTCCAGCAATACCTGATCCACTCTGGGAAGATGCCCTTCAGTCAGGTGCCAGAAAGCACAGGAGACAGGATGCTTAAGTTTCTTCAAGATGGGCTGGAAGAGAAAACCCCTCGACAAGCCCAGTCTCCAAAGCAGCAACCCAGACAGCTGATTACTTTAAATTGCTGTGTAATTGCACTTAGGAGCCATCCTCGAGTTTTAAGAATGTCTCTGCCTTTCACATCTGTTGAGGGGGGTGAGAAAAACCTTCCAAACAATCTTCCAGCGGAGGAAGGTGGCGGCACCATCCAGCAACAACAGTGCCAGGAGGGGAGCTGAAGGTCCCCACACCCCAAGAGCCATGTGGGATAAACAGGGGTGGAGGAGGGAGGCTGCTGGGATCCCACACCTGGGCAGCGGCCATCCGAAACAAGGCAATGGCCCCCGGCAAGCCCACAGCAGACAGCACAGCCACATTACAAGATCCACCTTCATGACCAGCACTAATTACTAGCTTCGCTTGCAGGACCTGCAAAGCCTTCAGAGATGCCCCTCCAGGTGAGGGTGGGGAGGCTTGCTCGGCTCCATTTGGCTGTGTGGATGAAAAGCAAGAAGCAGACCACATTTATTTAGTTTTTTTTTGTTGTCGCTGTTTTAAATAGCAACCACTTTCTGGCTGCTGGAAAACACCCTCCTTCTGTTCTTCAAGCCAACCCAAGCAGATAGAGCCAGTAGCACAGCCAGTGTAGGATGGCAAGGTCTCCTCCTTGCTCACAGACAAGGTCCCCTCCAGGTGGCAGGGAGGCTGAACCAATTGACCCAGTGGAGGGAAGCTCTGCTCATCACTCCCTACAAAACCCTCCCAAGCTCCATTCTGTCATCTCGACAGCTCAGTCCTCCAACTTAGTGGCCACCATCATCCAGAGGAAGAGCAACAACTTCTCAGCACATCAACTCGAGTCCAGCAAGGTCTTCTGCTGTGGGCCTTTGTGCTGCCCTCAGTCGCTGCTGGGTGAATGTGCCTGCATGTGCCACTGGTCATGAACCTGCCCAAAACCTCACAGAACTGAGGACATCCACTGATGGCAACCCCAGACAGAAGGAGGCACCAACACGGCATCCTAGGTGTGTCCCTTCTCCCATTTAAATCTGTCCTGAGGAGTTTCTGGGCTCTCTAACCTCCCGCCTGAGGAAAACTCCCACGCTGTACAATACAGCACAACTCTTTTAATAGCCTCCCGCCTCCGTGAGCCACCTGGCCAGGAAACCTGGGTTTGGTTTCCAACTCCTCGTCCCTCCAGCTTGCCACCGCCCCAGGAGAAGCAGGTACACCAGGGAACCTGCCCAGAGGTGGACGGCCCATACTGTTCCTTGTTTTAGTCACATGTAGAGGATGACAAGCAAGAAGGAAGCGTGGCAAGAAGGTGGCAATCGGGGGATTTCCAGGCTGGTGGCAGCTCCCAGGGTGGAGAATCCCTTGAAGACTCACAAAGCAACAGCAGGGCAAGGTCAGGGTGGAGAAAGGCTTGGTCTCAGCTTAGCCATGCACTCGCCTCCCTGCCTGGTCGTGCCTCCCCCTTGCAAGGCTCCTATGGTTCAACAGCCACCATGTCCATCTCCATATAACTTCAACAGGGAGGTCCTGAGAAGCATCACTGTGCCTTAGGGGAATGTTCCCCACATAACCAAACTGCATTTCAGTGCTCTCACACTCCTTTCACCAGCACCCAAAAGCTTTTTGTTTCTATACATCAAACTGTGCTGAATCCCATCCCTAGGGCAAGCCAAAGCATCCCGAACAATCCCACCCTGCACACAGCGACATCAATACTGCGAGCATTTCTCCACCTCTAAGGAAGCTTTGTGGGGGTCCCCTCCCCCCCCCCCCATAATGTCTTTCTAGCATCCCATGCTATCCACCTGCATCTCCAGTCAAAGATGTTGTCCACAGCATCACTCCCACAGAGCCCCAAAGCCCACCTAGGCACTGGGTCTCTACACTCAGTCCTCACCTCTCCTCCTGCAGCGGCCCCCACTCAAAAGGCAGATGGATCTAATATGCATTCAACATCTCAAAATGAGATTTTCCACACTCTTTCAAAGGGAGACCTCGGATTTCACACCCGGCACAGGCTGGTGAAGGAGGAGAGCTAGGGGGCAACAAAGATTGCTCATGGGACATTTATAGAAGCCACATGGGTGGGACCCCCCAGAAGCATGAAAGATCTGGCTTTTGTGTCTGGCTCAGTGACAGGTTTGTACTGATCAAGGAGGGCTGTCTTAAACAAGAAGAAAATATAAAGGGGGGAAAAAAATGTCTCAAAAAATTCGCTTTTTGGGTCCTGTGGGACTGTGTTGGCCAATCCATCTGGACCAAACTCTGTGTGGCAGGCTGATAAACAGTTCTCTTGCACAAACCCAGCTCTAGAAGGAAGCCTTGTGTCATAGTCACAGACCAGTTTTGGGACTCCTGTGCCACCACCACACCTGCCATCCCCATGCACGTGCCCCAGGTGGCTCCACAGCCACCCCAGGTCTTTGTACCTGGTAATTCCTGCTCCTCCTTGCAGCAAAGTGCAAGGCCAGCAATGTATTAGCTGAAAAGGAGATACTTCCTAGCACCTAAACGAGTGCTTGGCCATCCATCCCCTCCGGAGAGGGGCTGAAGCCAGAGAGAAGACACAGTGGCCTCCATAGATGCTGCAGGCAGGCAAGGGAAGGGACCTGTCAGAGCACACACCCCCGGGGCCAAGACCAGAATCAGAGTCCACAGCAAAGACAAAACCACTTTCTCTTGAGCTGTGTGACACCCCTGCTGAGCATCATGGTGGCACGTGGCTTCCTTAGCTCGCAGACTTCTTCCCCTTCCCCACCAGAATTCCTCCGTGGAGCCCAACGCTGTGAAACACAGGGAATCAAACTCCTTGTCACAGTCCCTTTGACAGATCTATCCTGACACACACTCCCAACCACCAAGAGTTTGGGGCTGAGGCTTGCAGCTTCAACACCCCTTGACTCACACCAGCTAGCAGCACCCAGACCCCTCCGTTTGGGGACGAGGACCAGGACACGCCACCCCGGGCACTCCCCTAGGAGCCTAACCCAGTCATAACACACCCGTGTGCATCTGGGGGAGCTCAGTGCAATGGGGAACAGCCTCCCCCCAAAAGCTGAGCCAAGCCAGCAGCTCTGGGAAAAGCCACCAAAAGCAACGGGGGGGGCAAGGAGACCCGAGCAGGGCCACGCTGGGCTGCAGGGGGGAGGGACTTGCAGGAGATTAAAGGCAAGAAGCAGGACACGCTGGAGCAAGCCCCGTGCTAAATAATTCCTGCTTCCCTTCCCTTTCCTCGTTTTCCAGCGTGGCTTTGCCCAGCCTTTCCCAGCCTGGCTCCCGTTTGATCTTGGGGCTCGCTCCTGCCTTTCCCCTGCCTCCAACCAGCCAGTGCACCCCAGAGCTGCCCTCCCTACAACCCCACGAGCTGCCCCAGCCCTGTCCAAAAAGCAACCCCTACATGAAAAAGCAAAGGAAAAAAAAAAAAAAAAAAGAAAAAAAAATTCCCCTAAAAACCCAAGCTCAGCAAACATGTGGCTGCTACCAACCCAGCCCGGTGGTTTGGGAGGAGAGGGGATGGGGAACAGGCTGGGGAGGAGAAGAAGCAGCTCTTCCCCTTCACCAAGGAGCAGGTCTGGGGCTGCCAGCCCAGCGCATTCCTGCACCGTGAGTCAGGCCTCCGAAAAACCAGCAGGCTTCAAAAATAATACTCCTCGGTGCAGCCAGGATGCTTTGCTTGCCTTCTGGCTTTTCCAGCCTCCCCCGTGCACGCACCCCCCTTGGCTTTTTTCCCTCCTCCTCGGCGAGATCAAACCCGATTGAAACAAAACCCAGCTGGGACCCTCAAGAACTGTATCATCACCCCCCAGAACGGCATCACCCTCCCTGCTGAGACCCCAACGAGAGGCTAAAGGGGAAACCCACGCTCCAAAACTGCCTCGACAGTTTAATACCCAGCACCATCCACAGCCACAGGGCTGGGGGGCCAGTGAGCCAGAGGATTTAGGGAGTGTTAGGGAGGGTGCTGCATTCAGCTGCTCCTGCCCTCCAGGCTCCCACCAAGAAAGAGGTCCCTTAAGAGGAAGGGTGTAAACCAGACATCAGAGCAGTTTTCTGGGGCTCTCTGCCTCTCCCGACTCAAAGCTCTGCATTTCCCAGCCCTTGTGCAACCCCACTGCAGGTCATAGAGGATTTGTTTTTTTTGCAGTGCCTGATGAGAGGAGCCACATCACTCGAAAGCTACCAGTTCTTCACTCCTATGGCACCACAAAGGCTCCGGTCTAGGGGGAAAGCATCTCACATGTTTCCTTTAGGTCCTGAACTCTGGCAGAGCCAGAGAAGGATCACCTGAGCTCCCTTCACCCTGCGATGAGCAGCAAGAAGAAAGGGGTCTTCATGCCACCAGACACAGACGCCTCCCTCCCTCCCACCCCCAGCTCAGCATCTGTGAGAAGCATGCTCACATTTAAAAGATCCTTAATTCTGAGGCAAAAATCCATGGAACAAAGTTTACAGCGCTGGGTGCAGGCCCAAAATGGCCACATGCACCCCAAACCTCATAATTCTCTGGTATTTTATTAAAATTACATATTCATTTGTTTCTGAGGAGCCATACTCCGCCCTTTACTCATCTGATAGTTGCTACTGAATATTCATAGATGTTGGGAGGACACCCCATCCCTTATCAGCTGATGCAGGAGCAGGGAATGCATCAGCTGGTATCTTTCTTGCTCCCGAATCAGGGACATCTGTGCTCACAATCCCACACCCTGGCCCCGACTGCAAACAGCCCCTTGCTCCAGTCCCCAGGACAGAGTCCTGGAACCTAGAGACTTTGCACCCGCCCCTGCCTACTTTCTTAAACTATCAATATTTGGTTAAAGTTGCTTAGCTGAAGCAAAATCAATAATCCTACTTAGCATCCAGAGGTCCAGGGCTGTGTCAGCTCGGTGCCACCGCTCTCTGACTCACAGAGCAGGGCTGGCTTGCACAATACAACCGATGACAACGAACTGCAGCTCCGTGTGTGAACCCAAAATCCGAGGCAGAGGGACTGCAGACACCACGGAGGGGCTGACAGCAGCCAGGAGGGAGTCGGGCATCCCTCGCAGCTCGGTGTGTGAACCCAAAATCCGAGGCAGAGGGACTGCAGACACCACGGAGGGGCTGACAGCAGCCAGCCAGGCACTGGGGCATCCCTCACACCCTGTTTCCCGAGGCAAGACACACAGGTTGGATGGCAGGAGTGGGCAGAGGGAATGGGCTGGTGATTTATTCCACCCCCCCCCACCACCACCACCTCGCTCCGGCAAATGTTTTCACTCGCATTAGCATCGCTAAAGCCGGGAGGATGTAAGTGAATAGGAAACAGCAGGAACCTGTGGCTTTATGGCACCAACATCTGCTGTAATGAACTCCTCGCAGACTCCATCCAGCCCTCCCGTCCCCACCTCGCACTGGCCCGTGAGCCGGGATTTCTCCCGGCAAAGCCCAGCCGACACTCCCCCGGTAACCTGCAGCTTGCCCCCATAACCCGCGGGGCTGGCAGGCAGATCCCCCCAGCCCCAAAGCCACGGGGATGAGGACTTGCAAGCACTGAGGCTGCTAGAAATGCAAGCGAAAAAAAAAATCAAGCTCCTTGCATCACCTTGGCTTAACTGACCCAAAATACTTATTTTCGGTTCTTATTTATTCCTAGGGCAGGGATGGAAAGAGAGCCAGTGTGCACAGCACGGAAAGAACCCACGGGACCTTACACAGGACAAGAGATAAAGGACACAGCTGGACTATCCAAGCTGCTTACTGGGTCAGCAGTGGTGGACTCTTAATTTCTAAACAGAGAAAACACGATCTGGCTTTTCCCCCCTACTCCCTAATTACCACTTCCAACAATTTTTGCCTTCCTTAAAGTATGTATTCCATTCCTCTCCTTTTTTTTTTTTGTTGTTGCTTCACCATTTCATTCTGCCACTACCCACCCGTTTCCGAGAGAGAGGGCTTCAGAACCAGGATGCTAAAGGAGGAGACAAAAAGCCGGAGCAGACCCTTCCACACGCGGCTGGCCTGAAGCAAGCCTCCACCTCCTGGCTTTGCTGGTGAGCAACAGGTCTTGGAGCATCTCACCCCCCCCGCCATCTGCTCACGGTGACAGCACCAATACCCCTGCAACATACACCAGTGCTGATATCCCCCTCCCTCCTCCGGGGGTTTTTCTGATGGTGGAACAGCAGAGGGATGGAATCCTTCACCAGGATGGCAGCATCACCCTGGCTGCAAACCCCCTTGTCAGCCAAGCCCCCATCCAGCACCACTCCCTGGATTTTGGCAGTCCTTGCACAGCCTCTGTGGGGAAAGGCCCTCAAACAAGCTCAAAATCCTCACACCAAGTTGTTTTCCTACCAAGGACAGCACAAAGCACAGCAAAACCCCAGGACCGGGATGGGGAGGACGAGAGGGTGGGAGCTGGGTTTCCCTTCTCACAGCAGCAGGCCTGCTGGGCTTCACAGAATCACAGAATCACAGAAATTAGGGGCTGGAAGGGACCTAGAAGATCATCTAGTCCAACCCCCTGCCTGAGCAGGATCATCTAAATGATCATCATTCAAACCCCAACCCAAAAGAACCCTTTTCTCGGGCTGCAAAAACCCAAGCCAAACAACATGCACATAAACAGGCACATTCTCTGTTATTGAAAGGGAAAATTATTTTCTGGGTGATGTCTCAAACTCCTTCCCTTAAAACCAGGCAAGGATGGAGAAGGCAGTGGATTATCAGCGGGGCTAAGCACTCAGCTCAGCTCCCTCCTCTGCACCATCACAAGCAATCTCTGCACAGCACTCCTGGAGAAACACTAATTACAGTTCTGCAGCTGAAAAACTTTATCCACGTTTACATAGGGCAGATTAACAGTGTGCATTCAGAAAGCTCCCCAGACTCAAACTGATCCAACTTGGTCAGGTTTAACTCGTTTTTCCTTCTTCATTCCCTCCCTCCTGCCCAGTTTTGTCTCAACCCCTGGGTGAGCTTGCTGCGTGGAAAAATAAAGACGACGGCAAGAGACAGAATGGGGTTCAGGGGTCCTGCACCACCACCCCTGCTAATATCCTCACCACCACCCCAGCATCCCCAGGCTGCTGGGCCACAGTTAAACCCCGACCCACAGCCTTCCCAAGTTTCTCTCCCATGCTGTGCCAAGCCTCTGGGTCCCTCACTGCCCAACCCTACGACACGGGACCCTCCAGGACACAGCCTGCTCCTGGCCAAGAGGAGCACCAGCACCCAGAGCTCTCATTTCCAGTAAAGGGAGAATTTCTGCTGGCCAGAGGATGCTGTTGCAGCAACGTCCAGGCCCCCCGATTAAGTCAATAGTGCTATTTCTGCTTTCCGTTTGCTGAAACACACTAGATCTTTGTGTGGTGGAGGCGGAAAAAAATATTAATCTAATTAAACTCCCGCCCCAAAACTCCCCGTCACCTTAATTACGCTTCAAAAAAAAACAGAAAAAAAAACCAACAAAAAACCAACAACAACAAAACCAAGGCTGGGTTCATTTTCCTAGAAAATCAGCTTGTCAGGAGAGGTTTTTAACTCCTGACAAGCCCGATCTGCGCGGCGCTCGGCTCCGCGACGCGTCCTCAGCCCCTCGCCGCGGGCAGAGAGCGATGGGCTCCGGTCCCCAGTTCCCACGGGGATGACGAGCTTGCCCACCCTCCCCCCCGCAGCCCCGGCGGCTCACGGGTTATTCCTGCCTCTTCCAACCCCTCGGAGCCACCGAACTTTATAGGTGTCCGCTTCCGAGCTCTTACACTCGAGGACATCTTTTTTTTTCTCTCTACCTGGAGGATAAAACCACCGGCACCTTCGCTTTGCCACCCCCGGGAGGATGAGGAAGGGCAAAGTCCCGAGATGCGGGACGTGTTCAGGAGCGGCGGGAGGGGTGTTAAAAATAATATATATATATATAGCGGAAAGTCAGATTGATCAGAGGAGTCCTAAGGAGAAAGGACAGCAGGAGAGACGCGCCTCTGTTTATTGTCTGTAGCAGGGATTACCAACGGAAGGGCTGGATTTAAGTGCATCTCAATCACAAGATTGCGTTGCGCACAGGAAACTTTGAAGAGCCATAGGAAAAGACCACTTAAGCCGCCCGGCCATCAGAAGCTGGGGTTAT
This sequence comes from Alcedo atthis, assembly GCA_033558465.1. NCBI lineage: Eukaryota > Metazoa > Chordata > Aves > Coraciiformes > Alcedinidae > Alcedo > Alcedo atthis. The sequence goes on from WYEA01010179.1 coordinate 28,765, forward strand.
TTAAAGAAAAAAAAAAAAAATAAATATATATATATAAAAGAAAAT
>WYEA01010180.1:0-23110 GCA_033558465.1 Alcedo atthis
CCTCACGAACAACACATGTCTGAATTCCCACATCGACTCTGGATGAAGACATTATCAAGGCCTTCATTTGTTGAGTGTTCATTTGACGGAACATCAAATTCCAGGGGTCCACACCCCTTGAGTGAGGGCAATGATGGAGTGGGGGGGGGTGGAGGAAGGATCCGCCCACCCTTACATTCTAGAATAATGGCTAGGGAGTGGGTAAGATATTTTAAGTGGCACCAGTTTCCTATGTTTAAACAACAAAATGGAGCAATTAGTGACTTCCTAAGTAAGAACTGAGCTCCAAATATCTTTATATTGTGTCTAGCACATCAGTGTTTTTTGAGCATTGTAACCTGCAACACAGTTATTAGCAGAAGTACCTCTTTGGTTTTCCATACTGCAGGACCATAGTCCTTCTCATGGTATGTCATGTCACAAGCTGGTAGGGGTGAGGATCCTTGATTTCCACAAACAATCTCAGTTTAACATCGACAAATTGTGGATATGAAATCTCTTCAGTGCTGATTTTTGATCTTTAACATATGGTTTAGGCCAACTTATAACAACCCATGTTAAGATGAAAATTAGAAAGGCAAAGAGGAAAATCAAAAGGGAAACAAAACATGGATTAAATACATTGGTTCCACTTTCAGGTTGTTTGAACAAAAGTAATTTACATAGTTTCATTCTGGATCTCAGCAGAGACGTGTTTAATTATAATAATTATTGATAGGTAAAAAATTCCCATCCTTTCAAGTCCATTAAAAAAAAAAAAAAAAAAGTAGAAGTCCATTTGTAATGTTCAAGAAAAACAGAAGAAAATATTGTGCAGAATTAGGTAGATCTCTGCCTGATGTTTTAGTTTCATTTCTCAATATGGGGTACTACTGTATTTTATTAGTGCTTAATTTATCTGTTGATAAGGAAATATTCTTTATATTTCAGGTAAGGGAAATACAATAAGTTTAATCTATTCAGACTTCAGAACTGTGTTTGATAAGGTAGGTGCACCATGTGAATATAGTAGTTACATTGCAGAAAACCATTATTAGTAGAATAACTACAAGGCAAGTAATGATTAGAGATTACAACAGCATGTGCTAAAATGAGAAGTATTTAGCTGAAGGGAAGTTTTTTGTGGAATTCCCTAGAACTGCTAGCAGGATATTTCTTCAGAAATTTAACACAAAAAGATCATGCTAATGAAAGTTGCTATGACAGAGGTAAAGGCACTAGACAAAATTAAAGAAAATCTGAATATTTCATAGTATAAATGAGATGACATTAAGGTCTGGATTAATTGAAATCAGATGACTAAAGTTCAAGGACATGATCCCAGAAACTACAGTCAATGTTCATTATAGAATATTTATTCTCAAATCCTCATTAGGAAATGACACAGGGAAAGTAATATTCAGATAGCTGAGTCAACAATAGGACGACCAAGAGCCACTGGGGTGATTTGATCAAGAAAAAGGCAAATACCAATTTGACTATAAAAAGATTTATCTGGGAGAAACACAGGGAAATATTTAAAGTCTCTGGAGAAAAACAAACTGTCATCAGGATCCCAAAACCACCTTCCACTCAAGACTATGGATGCAAAAGGGAATAAGCAGAGGAATGAAGAAGCACTTGTAAAAAAAAAAAAAAAAAAAAAAAAAAAGAGGATATAAAGACTGTGAAGACTAAATTAATTTTACTTAATCTGTTTGAAAAGAATCCAAGAAGAGGTAGAATAATTTCTCTGATACAAACACCTGGGAACAGTCATAGAATTATCTGCTGGAAGCCATCACTTCAAGTCCTCTTGTCCATCCCCACTTAAGTCAGTATTGTCAACAGCTCAGGTCAATCATGGCTCTGTACAAACAAGCCTTAAAATTTTAGGATGGGGATGCCACACCTCTGGTGGTTATTGCCAATATAATTGGGAAAATACTTTTCTAATATCCAGTCTGAATCACTCCAGCAGCAGTTTTTGAACATTCCCCATTGTTATGTTCTCTGGCAGTACCAAGAGCATTTGTAGATCACCTCTGTCTCAGAAAAAGAAGTGTTTCCCCTAAGGAGGATGTGGTCCAAAACAAATGTATATAAATCTCTCATGAGTAACTCAAAATCAAAGGAACTTTTCTCCATAACTGGATTGGGGCTTTGGAGCAGATTTTGGTCAAGGAAACTGAGAATAAGAAGAAGGTTAGTCAGTCAGTCAACTTTAAGGCAAAGCTTTAATAAATTTCTGAATAGGAATCAATTACCTCATTGTTGAGTTGTAGAAGAGTCTTGGATTCTGTGATGTCTTTAGAGTTCTCTGTTCTGCAGTCATGAGTATCTCCTCTATTTTTCTCCATCTAATAGAGCAAGGACTTTGCAAATGTTTGCACCTTTCCCTTTAGAAGCAAGAGGAAATGGTTCTATTGCCAATTATTGTTAGCAATTTTGAGATAGTCCAAGTGCTGTTTGTTTTAAATCCCACAGACCAAATACTGTTTGGTAGGAAACCCATCAGCCAACTACTGTTTACTGGAATTTTCACCAACCACTAGACCATGAGTCTGCCAGGGTTACATAGAAGTATAAAGGTAAATCAGTATGAGAGGGCTGGACTGGAACACTCTTACAGTAAATAGTCCCCTGGATTCCTCACAAATCCTTTGTGGACATAATAGCTTATTGTGAGAATAGATTCTTTTGCAGGGGCATCTTCTACAAAGCCAAGATGTTTCTTAATATCAGTCATAAAATGCACACAGAATTCCTTTTACAGACAGGGATATGATTGTTTCTAGGAATTATTTTTTTTTCATGGGTGACCTTGTACAGTATTATTTAAGACAAATTTTTTCAGCACTGAAATAGGGTTATAAATATGTCTGAGCTTTATATATATATGTACAAAAAAAATAGTTCTGGTGATGGTTTTGAATGGAAAGAAAATCAACTTTGATTACTTAGAAATGCTACTGGAGTATTAAAAACCATGGAAGTTATTTCTTCATAGCAAATTTCCTCATTTTATGTCTCTCAGGAAATAAATTAATGCTTTTAGACACTCTCCTTTTCCTGCTTCTTTTTCTTTTCAGTCTTCACTTTATCTCTGGCACTAAAACATTCTTTTCAGAGACATTATTTTATTAATGAATTATTATGCATTTGCAGTACTACTTTCCTCAGCTGAATACCTTTATTCAAGTCTCTTTCTCACATTTTGAAATTACAATATAAGACTGAAAAAAGAACAGTTGTTGCATATTTCCCCTTCAAAACATAAATTAAATAAATAAATAGATCAGACAACACTGTGTGCAGGTGTTCCTGTATGAAACAATTGGTATTATTATATAAAAGAAAATGGAATGAGATGAGTTTTACTGAATCCCTTAGGGAAATCATTCAATATGCACTCTTATAAAAGTCTAATAATGGCCTAGCTGCTGCTTGTTTGCTTTGATGAAGCTGATAATAACAGAAATCTACATTTATTTGCATTTTTTCTGCTAGAATTCAGTGAGGCGTCTCCAATGTAATTTTAAAGTATTAATCTAACACATGTAGATTTTCAAGTTGCATTAAGTAGAAAGAGATCAGACACAGACTCATGAGACAAAGCTCTGCTTGGGCTATGCTTGACCACCATGACCATTAGTGTGCATTCCTTCCGAGAGTTACCAAACATGAATTTATCCTCATTTTTTAAAGTACCTATTAAGAGATAGTTAATGCGTCAAGGGTGCACCAAGTTTAGGGACAAAGAGTGAAGCTGCTGAGAGTACTGCTTTTGCACCTTCATGGAAACAAGCTATAAAGATCTGATAAGGAGGTGTAGACACCCGGAAGTTAACTGGGAATCTGTCACAGCTCCTTTCTCCAGGATCATGACTAGGAATATAATTACTTAAGTGATAACTAAAACCTCAGAATCCAGGTATGGCCCCACAATTTAAGTTTTCAGAGATCTTATATAGAATCATAGAATCATAGAATGGTTAGGGCCGGAAGGGGTCTGCAAAGGTCATCTAGTCCAGCCCCTCTGCAATGAGCAGGGATACCCACAACTAGACCAGGCTGCTCAGAACCTTGTCCATCCTCACCTGGAATATCTCCAGGGATGGGGCCTCAACCACCTCCCTGGAGAGCCTATTCCACTGTTGTACCACCCTCAAGTTAAAGTACTTCTTCCTGATATCTAGTCTAAATCTACTCTAATATAAACCCATTACCCTTTGTCCTTTCACTAGAGGCCCTTGTAAACAGCCCTTCTCCAGCCTTTCTGTAGGCCCCCTTCAGGTACTGGAAGGTGGCTATAAGGTCTCCCCACAGCCTTCTCTTCTCCAGGCAGAATAACCCCAGCTCCTTCAGCCTGTCCTCATAGGAGAGGTGGTTCAGCCCCCTGATCATCTTTGTGGCCCTCCTCTGGACCCTCTCCATCAGGTCCATGTCTTTCCTATGTTGTGGGCTCCAGAACTGGATGCAGTATTCCAGGTGAGGTTTCATATAGGAAGCAGAAGACTGTATTAAGCACTGAGTTCTGGTTCAAGCCCTGTCATTAGCTGATGTGACTACTGCCAAGACCTGAAAGATTCGGAAGGAAGTATTTACGTCCTCATTTTCCCTATTTTTCATATCCTGTGTCTTTTTGAAAAATAGGACTTTCTGAACAATGAAGGAAGGCTGATTTCATTGTTGCAATGGATGTAACAAAAATTATGGAAATTTTCTTTTTTGAAAAATCCCTGTTCTCACCAGAATGCCAAGGGGTTTGGACAATTCTTCTCAGATGTTAAGATGTCAAAGTTAGTCTAAAAGAAACTAGGCCTTACCACTCTGCAACTGGCACAGTCACATCCTGTTTACCAAGACTGCAGTGTATTTTTGATAATCTGGATCATCATCATCTCTTTCTTCCAATACTTTTATTTACTATAAATCTTTCTTTTTCACAGAGCTACTGGCTGCAACAACAGCTTCTTGTGCTAACTCAACATGCTTTATTCTGTTACCCCAGTGAGGACTCTGTATTGAGTCAGTTCTTTCTCTCAAGAGCCCCAAATAAAAACTTTGTGGCTTCAAAAAACTTCCCCAATCAATACCTCCTAAGGTCCCTGAAGTGTTATAATCTGAATCAAGGTCTGTGAAGCAAAACTGAAAATGAGCTTAGCAGGGTTTAGCTTCAACCTGTTATCTGTCGCAGGAGGGTTTGCTTTTTCTGCATGTTTTTTTTTTGTTGTTGTTGCTCTTTGATTGTTTGTTTTTTGTTAACTTTCACTTCTCAAAAGTCAACTCTTATTTCTGAATCTGCTGGCTGTAGCCATGCACCAGGTAGGCACCCCTCAAACTTTCAGCTGAATCATCAAATAGTTCTGATTTCTTTACTTTTCCCAGAAACAAAATAGGCATCTAAACTGAAAGGATCTCATTTTGTTTGTTTAACTTGATTCTTCTCTTTTGTCATCATTTGAAATAATTGTTGGAATAGAGGCATAGCTGCTGCTAGAGTCACTTAGCTCTCCAAGGCAAAGACAAATCTCAAGTTGGTTTTTTTTTCTGTAACCCTCAAGAAATGATTAATTGATTTTTAAGCCTGATCAAGGAGATTTTTTGTAGCATTATAGTAATTGTATCCAATCCACTAGCCACAACTGACAAAATGTATGAGATATTAGTAAAGGTAAATAATTTTCCATTGAGAAAAGGTGTCCTGCTGGTATACATTTTTATTAACACATGTACAACTTGAGAATAAATTCACAATGGAATTTATTTTTTAAAAAATTATTTTAACATGCATAGTTACGATAGGACCACTGGGCTCATGAACATTCATGCCCAATATTATTATTTAGTGAAATAACCATATTTATATTTTATCATTTCTTTGATGCCTGGGAAATAACATTTTAGGTATTGCTGAATTGTCTCTGGAGCACACAAAGAACAACTGGGAAATTCTCCTATACAATCTCTGAATTTTCCCTCTATTCCCTGGGTATGTGTAAGTCATGTTGAATTATTACATGGGAGATGGCAGTATTCTGTTTCCTCTCTGTCTGATGCAGATTGTTTGGCATAAGTTAAACTACATCATCCAAACGTAACTGTTCACGGACATAAAGTAAATCAAGGAGTGGTGCCTTCTGCACTATACTATAGGCAATCAGAGCAGAAAACAAGGAGACTCTCACATCCCTTACTCTGAAATGTGGGGTTTGTAGCTTTAATAGGAAGGGAATCATGGACACTAATATGTGTCTCAACAGATAAGTTTCCTTCTCTTTTGAGAACTAGAAAAGAATAATACAGTGAATATTTTCTCAAAAAAATCTCAATTCATTGACAACCAAACTTTTCAAAACAAAAAAGTAATTAGACACCAGTCTTTGAGGAAGGTTTTGAAATTAGAACTTTCTGATCTTACATTTCAGAAATTAGAAATTCTAGGGATTTTTCTACTAGAACTATTTTGATTTTGGTAATTATATGCAGTTCTGTAATGCAGTAAATTGGAAACAGATTTTTAGACTCTGAATTAATGAGAACAAACCTTTTTATTAAGCTAATTTAAAAAATAATAATAATTTAAAAAAAATGAGGTGGCACATTTGTGTTTTAGTCCAGTACCAAGTCAGGACATAACCATGATCCTAGAGAGCCCTCAAATAGGGTATAAAGCCTAAGAACTGCTGGTGTTGGTTCTTTGCAGAGTCGTGGCCTGGGCAGTTGGACTCTCTTCTGGCCTGTAACCCTCCAAGGATATGTCTGCCCATTGAGTGAACCTCCCACCTTCTGTCTGTGTGATTGATACCTTTGGGTACTCGTATGGGTGATTTCCCCTTTATAAGTGAGTGTATAAACATTTTGAAGTCACCTTGCCTTAAAGTTTAGGAATTAGTTTGTGTAGTACCTATATTCCCAACAGACATCCCAACTTATAATTTGGTTTTTGTTGAAAGGAGTGCTGGTTGCAATAAATCCCTGTTTTTGGATAGTTGCCGCTGTCTGTTTTGTGAGTACCTCTGTGACACCCCTGTCCTTCAGAACTATGGGAACAACAACAACAACAACAAAAGAATCTTGCAGAACTATTGTTATCGGCTATAACTAAAACTTGGCTGTTACTCTGAATTTGTGTGTTGTTTGATTGATTGTTTTGTTTTGATTGAATATTTTCTAAAGTCAAACTGTTCCTGGAAACTTTCCAAATTAGGGTTCAAAATAAAAAATATTTAATCAAGAGCAACAAGAAGGAGTGTTTATAACACTGCAGTCAGTAGAGTTTAAAGAAAGATGAGTGGTGCTATTTCAGTACCAGAGTCTACTCATCTTCCTCTCCTGTGAATAGTTTTAATGGCAGAAAGCCATGTTTAGATTCATATGTGGTTCCTCGTGTGCAGTGTCCATATTTTGTACATCTATAGGTGTCACTGGAAATAGCTAATTCATGTGTTGTCTGCCTGAAGCCTACTGTAACAAATCTAAGTGCACTGAAACAAATGTTATGGCTGTAATACAAATCCTGCTTGATGGATTTTAGTAATAGAAACACAGAAAAGGGAAGGTGTTGCCAGCTACAAGCCCAGCTTCTGATAAAAACTTCCATGGCTGACTTTATTCAAGTTTAAAGTGAAAACATTTAACAATGAACTGAATTAGGCACATGGAACTAATCTTTAGGTTCTGTCTAGGTGAAATATTAAGGAATCTGCTCACCGAGTCTAGTTTTAGGAATACTGGACTGGAGTTAGCGTGTTACGTGACATGTTACCCCTGGAAGAAGATTCCTGTCTAGGTGCTCCATCTCCTTTTATCTTTTCTTCTCCCCCTTTCCCATGCAGATGTCTCATTAAAGTTTTAACAGGGGTTTATAAACAGATTGTTAGAGGCACAACTGTGAACCTAGTTAAACTATTCCTTTACAAAATCAGCTAGTAGATCTGCATGGATTTAACAAGGAAAGTCTGTAAAAGAGAATGCTGCTCTGTTTTGTAAATACAAAGAGGAGAGTATCTATTTCTTCAGCACAGAATGCTAGGGAGATGGATGTGGAAGGAGCCACAGAATCAAATAGGCTCTGACTTTTATTCAAGTTTGTAACTCAAAATCCAGACAGATGTGATAATAGCTAAAAAATACTGGTACATTATAGGCTGGACCCATCCTTACCACTAAAGCAGATAATATTTTGTTGTCTTTGTTATGGATTACAAAGCTGAGCTGAGGATTCCTATTCTCATCCCACACACTTAAAATCAAAGCTGACTATTTCTCACTAAAATCAGTCTGCACCAAGAGGACTGCTGGGGAATGTTTTTCCTTGCTTGACTGAGTGCTGAGGCACCAAATGTTAGTCTCGAGTTCAGAATTCATATCCCAAGTTGCAAATTACCCTCACTGGCCATGAAGTGGGAGCATGTGTAAGGAGAGTAGGGATGGTAAGTGGACTGCAGAGGATTTTCCAATGGAGGGGCACTGCTTGCTCCACTATCTATTGTGAGAAAGGAGAGCACTGGTCAACCAACTGACAGTATTTGACTTTTGTCTCCCCCATTTTGGGGCCAAGTCCAGTAGTTCCTCACCTAAGAGACTCATTTACCATGGATATTTGATGATTGTTCCTTGGCTGCAATGAATAATGGCACTGTGGATCTGTGCATTGTAGGCATTTACAGGGATTTTTGTTTTTAATTGGTTTCTATGCAGCATGGGCAAGGTTCACTTAGATAAATGATTGATGCTTAAGCTTCTCTGTTATCCATGGCAAAACACAGGCATCTCCAGAGGGCCATTTCTCCCATGTATTTTAAGTATCTATTGTAGGGTGGAATCAATCTCTTTCTGGTGGTGCCAGTCACTCTATTGACTATGGATGATGGTATATATAAGACTTTCTTAAGCTGGATGTCTAACTTTTAGACATATAACCTAAACTCAATGTCATTGTTCTTTTTCTAAGTGCTCCAGTAAAGATTGTAAAGCATTCAAAGATGTATCATCTCCCACCACGTTTAGAGAAAAGGGCAGTTCTGCATTTTCAAGAAAATTACTTCCTCATTTTTTAAGAATGGCAAAAGGTCCCCATAAGGTATCCAATAAAAAAGGTACAGATAAAGGAGAGAAACCATGTGGATTGATTCAGTGGGAAATAGGAACATGCTTTATTCATTTCTTCTAGAGTTTCTAAGTTTCCTATAGGATTTTATGTTCATACTTTCATTGGTGAAGGCTTAGAAATCTATTTAAACACTGTCAGATACCATGGACTAAAAAAGATACATACTTATATTTATGATTAATTTTTCCCATATAATCAACCATCTTCGCTTGCTTGCTGAGAGGAATGGACTATTGTATGTTGACTGAAAAAGCACATTGTAAGTTTTTGAGTTGCTGCTTTGATTTGTGTTGATTTCTCTTCTCTAATCTTGGCATATATATTGTTCATGAGTACGTATAACTCGACAGCCTTTGTCTAACCTGGAAACAAATGTTTGATTTTTGCTACAACAGTCTGTGGGACAGAAATTCAAGTGACATAAATCAGTTTAACTTCACAGATTGAAAAAAAAGAACAGTTCTGATATGTAGAATTAAATTCTAAAAAGTTATACATCTTGGACCTTGATCCTTTCCCTCTTTTTTCTTTTTTTTTTTTTTTTCTTTTTTAAGAAAAGCAACATAATTTAGCAGAAGCAGAGTTACTTTTCTGAATACCTGTTTACAAGGACACTTGACAGCAGCAACTGACTTGTTCCAACTGAATCACTGGCTGAAGCAGATAAGAGATATTGAATTTTTAATTGTATTTCATCATAACAGCTGTTTTGCATCAGTCACTATAGAAGCCCCATTTAACTATTCTCTGCTGGTTTCTGGACAAGAGGATCTTCAAATTTAATTAGAAGCGTGAGATGCAGCCAAGAATTTGATAACTAACAGCAATTCTGGTGGAACTAAAAACCCAAAAAGGATGAACAGTAAGTGATAAGATTCCTTTTGAATAGATGTAGCAAAAGCATTTTTGCTTTTAGGCCTAAGAGATGCAAAGGTAACTGCCATCTCTCATTCAATTCCCAAGTTAGTTTGCATGATGGAAATGTAATTTCAGTCATCTTGAGGCACTTTCTCTTCAAATTCCTGACACATCATGAAGCGAGATACAAGTTTCTTTGGATAGCTTATAAAATATTAGGGATCTAATCTCATTTGATATCATGACTCAGTGATCATGGCATTTGAGTCTTAAATTTCAGACGTTACAGAAATATGCACAAAGAAGATTTTAGCTATTTAGCAGTTGTTAAATTTAGGTAGATGCTGGCAGAGGAGAATGTAAAGAGGTTATGGAAAAGCAAGCTAGTCAAAACTTGAGGAAGAAGTAACTTTTCCAATAAAACTAAATTTCATAAATAAATCGGAAAAAAACCCCATCTGGCAAGCATCATAAAGATAATTGATGATAGGTGGATGAAATTGTGATCTTAATTTTAGAGATTTGTCTTGCACACTGGTATACCTGAACCTGCTGTATACCATATAGCTTGGAAGTTGATGAAAGTCACACCACCAGTACACCACTGTACAAAAGCTTTTGGGCTCCTTGATTTGGAGTCAGAATTCTGGTCCACACTGCAGCCCATGTTGTCATGGCTACTGGTACCTTAGTAGTCATATTACAATTAACTTGAGTATATAAAAGTCTAAATCGCTGTAAAATCAAGGTTTTCATTGTAACACACTATCTTCAAACTTCCCAAAATAAAACCACCTTTTTTTCTGGAAATTAGCTTTTTTGGTGACATTCAAATCTAGGGGAGTTTCTAGAATCCAGTCATCCTCCTGTTGAAAAATGCTTCATGCCATTGATAAAAACAGCTGTCCCTGCTGCTGGAGGAGGGTAACAAAGAGAAAAAATTGCCTGTGATTCAATTTGTGGTTTCTAACTAACCAGTAACACCACTGACATTAGGGAATCTGCTTCTTTATTACTTTACCACTACAAAATCTATGATATATCACTGTAACAGATGTTTCATCTCTACAAATGATAATATGCTACATTATTAAAACAAGAGGGTCATTAAACTGAGTTGTATGCTTTTTTTCAATCTGTAAGTGCAAGATCATCAACATACAACCTTAGGGTTATAGAAACCCGTCCAATCTCTCTCCTGTCTGGATGTGTAACTTACACAGCAAACATTCAGTGAACACCATTAACATCTCCATTAAAGCTTGGTTCTGCAGAAGTGCCTGTAGGCATCTGTGCAACTGTCGGAACTCACATGTCCTAATGGCTTTTTTGCCAGAAGCTCTTCTTGTGTTGAGCTGAAACTTGAACTCCTCAAATGCCAGTTGCCTGCCCAGATAAGAATGAGATTTCTCAGCTGTTTTAGGTAATAATATTGAATCGGTTTATTCTGTGGCATCTGAGAAATAAACAGAAGCCTCAATCTGAACGAGGTGTCTTCGTTTTTTTATTATTATTTCTAGAATCTTTTTGCCTTTAGTCAACAGATCAGGACAAAGAACTTTTCATATGTAGCTCCTGTCATTGCACTTTGTTCACTCAGTATTCTTTCATACTGGAAATGTATACAAACGTATTATAGTAATATAGATTTCCACCAAAATATATATAACTTTGGCTCCCTCTGAGCCAAATATCATTTTCTATTTCCAAATATCATGTAAGAAGCTGAATATTTTTCTCTGTCTCTGAAGAATGACTGTCAGGGTAATATGAGCTCTGGAGCAAAGCAGTTTTTGTTAAGGTTAATATTTCTTTACTGAAAATTTTTTAAAAAAACAAAGCTTGAATATTTTACAGATCTATTTAAAGTCATTAATTTAAACATATCTCCTTATTTAGCAGGATTCTGGGGATTCCTACCCATACATCTTCTTAATATACTTTCATAAATGCAACAATATTATGGGCAGAGTTGTTGGGAAATATAAGGAGGATGGGAAAATTGTAAAGGACGCTTTAAGCAGTGCGAACATATGGTATTAAATTCATGTGGAAAGCATGAATGTTTTTGAGTTAAAGATGGTCCCAGTCAAATAACTCAATAAAACATTCACATATATTAGTACGTCTGTGTGCCTGTATATACTGGATATGGAAGTAAGGACAGAAAAGAAACGGTAGTTCTTTTGTCCTCAGCTGCTGAAAATTAATCCTTCCATACTTGAATCCTTTGCTGGAAAAATGTTTTGGCATCCACCTTGCAGCAGCACCTCAGTTTACTAACATCTCAAGAAAGCCATTGATTTTTTTTTTGCAAAGTCATGGTTTTAAAGTACATAAGATTGCACAGACTTTCACAGGGATGTAAAGCTGTATAGGAATGTCTAATCACTTTAACCCTGAATATGAACTACACTTTTTTTTTCTGGGTTTTTTTGGTAGGAAAGAACAAGTGTAAATACTGGGAGCTTCTGGAAAATGATGAGAGAGTAAAATGAATCCATGTTTCAAATGTATAATAATACCATGTACAAGCAGCTACAACTCTTGTGCATGTTTCTGAATTTAGTAAACATGTGATTTCTAAAGTTGTTTACTAATGTAAGAACTCAAAAGGCTAATAATACCAGTGAAAGCAAGAAGGAGAAGAAAAAAAAAAGTTAAGTGATAAAGAGTTTTGGAAAGGCCCTAGAAAGAGTTTAGTAAAATTACTCTTTGATTACTTAATGTGCTTGAAGTCAAGGGAGCTTCTTGGGTGAACAACAGGCTAGCAGATTTGATAGCCAAAGCAGCAAACTTTGCACCCACCTGTCTTTAATTCTCTATTGCAAAATACCCATGTTCCATGAACAGCCCAGTGAATGGGGTGCAGCTTTAAGCATAGGTATATGCACACAACATACACAAGCAGACACTTCTTCTGTAGCAGTAGCCATTCAGTTATTATACAGATGCTCTGCCTTCTAGATGTAAAAAAATCATTTGTAAATTAAAAAAAAAACTTGGCCACAAATTTTTTTTAGAGTTTATTTTCAAGGAGAAAGTTTATTTAATATGCATTATTACTTACAGATTATTTGGTGTATAGCTATAAATTATAGGGTTTGTCCTCTGGAAATATGAAAGACATTAAAAAAAAATTGATTCTAACCCTGAAGCAGAGCTCTTTCTATTCCAACAGGGTTGCCCAGGCAGTTAAAATCTGGACTTGCAGTGATTTAAGCTGAGTGGGACTCAGAAAACAGGTGTTTTATGTAAGGTCTGCTTTCTGCCCTTAGGGACTCAGATACTCCTAATGCAATCACATGGGGTTCCTCTAAATATATTAAAGAACAACATCTGTGCAGTTGATAATATATAGTATTGAGGCATCACATTCAGCATTGATGCCATTAATGTTTCATTGCACTGAAGCAGGATTTTGCCAAAGCCTTGGATTTCAAGGTTTCAAATTCAGGTTTGTCTTCAGCTGATACTGATTAAAAAATATATACATATTTTCAATTCAACAGCGCACTCTGTCCTGTTCTTAAGTATTCTCATGATTCAGTGCACACTGCCTAATACCTCTTTAAGACTTTGCTAGGTACAAAAGAAGTTATTTTCTAGCCAGCAGTTGGCTGGATTACAACATCATCCCCTTCTCCACTGGTACATCTTTTTTGCACCTATTTCCTTTCCAGGTATCTGGGTCATTCGTTCTAGGTGGAGTTATTTCAGTATGGCCAGAACAATCAAGGATTGAATCTAACTGATCTTTGCTCTGGAGTAGTTCATTCTTCAGAAAAGAGAAGATACATCATTGTAAAAGTGTGGGGAAGCACCACTTACATCCTAATTGTATTACACTGACCTGACTCCTACCTGGTGGTGATAAACAGTTTCTAATTAGCAGATCTCAAAGCTGTTTGTCAAAAACGAGCAGTATCCTGTGGGGAAATTAAAACATTTTGTGGGAGGGAGGGATGTTGAGATAGGAAGAATAGGGAGATATAAAAAATCCTCACCTAGTGTACTATCTTCTAGATTATACTGTACCCTCAAAGGACATCAAGCAGGTGAATCTACCATCAGAGTTGATGGGCAAAGATCAGATAAGCAGTGGTAGGATTGTATAAATACACATATGATTTCCTTATCCCGATGCATGGCTTTCTCCATACCCATGTGTGCTGTAGTCATACACTGACTTTTCAAGGAAAAATATATGAGCATTACTGGAAGCATTTTACCTACAAGTTCCAAGTATGTTATTCTGGACTAATACAACTGGATACAGTGTCTTTCCCACCTTCCTCCATATGGAAAAATGCTAATATCTCTGACCATGAAAACATGACCAAGACTTTGCCTACAAATACATTTAAAAAGCATGCAAGTCCGAAGTTTCATAGGCATATTGTTCAAAGTACTGCACTATGGAGGATGAATTTTTAAAGGAAAGTTTCACATAGACTCAGAAATTTGGTCAGCATGTGAGCAGTAAGCCTCTAACTTCAAAGACTCAATTTCATCTTTACTTGATCTCAGTAAAAGGAGAGTCAAATCCATCTTACTGAGAATTTTCTGGAGCTGTAGTAAAGGTAGATGCATTTTTCAAGTATTCCATTTAGTAAATATCCCTATTATGTGAACCACTGGGTGTTACTATAGCTGACCAGATTGGCAACATTTCTATTTATCTGGACATTTAAAAAGATGCTGTTTGGCTGGATGATGGAAAATTTTGATTCAAAGCGTATTTAGATGCAAAATCACGAGCAGCATTTCTTCCATGCCTCTTGAAAAAAATGAAATAAGATGGTTCCATTTTCTATACAATTGTCATGTTGTGATTTGCTTTTGAGTAAGGTTTTTTTCTTTGTTTTTTAATGTTATTTTTCTTTTGGAAGTTGCTGTCTGTCTAAGCAGAGATTGTATTTAAGATCAATAGCATTGGAGTAAATGAGCCCTTCTGCTTTGATATTGAAGCTAATCGGCTCCTGTTTGGCTTTTGAAACCATTCAGGAGTCTTCACCGCAGCATTATAGTGACAGACTCCTTAATACGAGACTTCTGATCTGTTCAAAAGTGGATTTCCTAGGCTTTGTGTGACTAACTGCGAAGTCTGTATGTTGCACCAAACTTAGCTACAATGTAGTCTTTCTCTATATAGTCTTGCTGCAGAAAACAATGCCATTTCAATTTCCAGACATTTGCACTAACACTGCAAATTCACCAGGACAGAGGTGCCCAGGTGATGTGCCTTCCTTGTTTTTTCCAAGACCTTTCTTTTGCAGCTCAAGTGCTGTAGCTCCCCAGGTAGTGCCACAGATCCATAACCTTTATCTTTTCTCTCCACCCTCTGTTCTGAGAAAAATTCTGTGCTATGCCAGACAAGGGAAAAAAAAAAAACAAACAAAACATAGAAAGGTGTTTGAAGATAAATTGATTCTGCTTTGCATCTGGTTATCTGATGGGTTTGTCCAGTAACTCGTAAGGTTAAAAAAAATTGAAAGAAAATAATTATAATAGTTTCTAAATTATCACAGTTTCCTGGTACACTGTACAAAACAGCTGTGAGGACTAAAACCCTGAGAAAAGCTGAGCCATCTTTGACAAACATCATTTAATTCTTTGAAGGGTCATTCTTGTTACTCTCTACTGCAGGATTTGCCTTTGCTGCTGAAATGTGGATGTCAGAATTCTTCTCCAATTGAGCTGTTACTCCAAAGGGCACTAGGCTATTGATCTGACACCAGAAAGCCACTGAAAGCAGTGACCCTGTATTGGACAATTCTGCTTGATGTGAGAAGCAGTAAGTCCAGAATGAGGGACAGATAAATTGTCTCAGGCTCCTTTGGCTGCCTGGGTTGGCAGATACTGCTTCACTGCTACTTTGGTGACAAGGGGAAGTAGAATATTGAAGAGGTTGGGGTCTCTCTCCTCTTTATCTTTTAGCACTGCATTATTTTAATGTCACATGATTTCACTGTGCTTTTACTGTCAAATCAGGCTGGTTTATTGACAATTCCTCCCTGTACAATCACAGAACATTTTGATCCAAAGAACACTGAGCATCTTAAGTGAGGCTACCTCAATCAAGGATCAAGGATAACTGTAGGATCTAATATTGTCCCTTCTCACTCCCTTCTTCATTTCAGAATGTCAGGGCTGGCCCTTAACATACAGGTGTAATGCCAGTTCAAAGATCATTTAAATTTTTTAGGTAGTTGAACTCTTCTTAGTTCTTGAGGGTCAATGCTGAAGAATTAAGTCATTTCAGAAAGCTATTCTATAATCTTAGGACAGTATTTTATTGCTGGACTTCATTTTACTTGGAGTTTTGAATTTATCCTCCCTTCCTCTTGAAATACCTGTGGAGCTCCTTAACCAAGTATTTCCTTGGGAAGCCTTTTTTTCTGCCTGTCATTCTCCATAATTTTTTTCTGTGTCTTTTGCAAATACTGCATTTGAGTTTTTATTCTTTTCTTCTTTTCCTGAGAGTCTTTTTAGGAAAGAAAAAGTAACTTAGTATGTCTACTAATATTATTTCCTATTTTCCATTGTATTTACTGTTTTTACCCTTCATATCAAGGGAATAACTCTAGATCATTTAGTTCCTCCTGATTTGTGCTGATTCTTGAGCATAGGGTCAAGCCAAGGTTTTTGACAACTGCAAAAACTAATTATAGAGAGAAAAGCTGCAACACTGGTAATTTCTTAATAAATGAGAAAAATATCTTCCTTTCCAAGTTCTGTTTTGTCCTTTTGTTCTGTATTTCATGTGAATCTTAAAACCAGTAATGAAAAGGATAATAATGGGCACAGGCACTACCTTTCAGGATGATAGAGTAACTTGGACAGTAAATAGAATGAGTTTGGTGTCACTGAGAATTAACCTAATCAGCATCAGCAGTAACTATTAATATTGGAACCATGACAATTACAGATACTTTCAATCAAAGCTTCTGGGAAGGGTGTTTATTGCATTTAAAAAGCACTTGCTTAATCTTCACATGGGTAATGATTTGTTAAGTCAGAGGCTAATGGACATCTGAAGCTTGAAAAGCACTGTTATATTTTTTACAGTAACTTCTATTGGCTAAGGAGACTTCCTAAATGGCCTTTTTTTGCTATAGACTTGATACAAAAGCCTTATTCCAAAGTACTGAATAAAAGCACACTTAATATTGGACTAGGCTGCTATGACTTTGTTACCTTATATTGTCCATCAATGTATCCTAACCTTCAGAAATTTTCCCAGACTCACTATCCATATAGGCAGGGCTGGCCATGCTGAATTTATCATGCAGTCAGAGCTGTTATGCTAACCGAAGCACCAGGAATATACAATACCCTCTGAAGAGATGAAGCAGCAGGCATCCCTTCTTCCACTTCCCTTTACCACACTTCTGTCTGCAACTTTTAATGTGTAAGGCATCTCACAAAAATACAGGTATTAGGTGATATTATATCTACAGTTCAATTAATATCAATGCTTTTTCTTTTGACTAGCTAAATATCCAAAAAAATTAATTTCATTGCTTCAAGACTTTCAACAAACCCAGATGATCTGTCAAAGAGATGTATGAGCCATTAAAATCCACAATTACATTACTTCAAGCCATAATTAAAAAGTTAGGTTCCCCACTCCAGTCCTCATCCATTGACTGCTAAGGGAAGAATGTTTCAGTGGCGATGTAAACCCCAACGAATCACCAGACTTCAAGAAGAAAAAAAAAATTCATATAAAGAGTTGGTCAGCATTCTCTGCTGACCAAAAAAAAAAAAAAAAAGTAGGAAAGAAAAGCTACATGATTAAAAATTTGGATTGCACTTTTATAACCGTTTAGGATTGAAGTCAAGTATAATTTGACATTTACTTAATGCTTCCAGTATTTAAAGCTGAAAAGTACTACATTAAATTTTACCTTGTAAATCTGATATGACAATAAAACCCCTCTTGCACTTTGTTTAGGAACTGTAGCAACAAAATACTGGTAGAAATGTCATGCAAAAAACTGCTTCCTTCTGTCCACTAATTCTTCTAAGCTTTTATCAGTTACCTGAACAGGCTTTGCTACCTCCTCTTTCTAATTTCCTCTCCATGCCAAGCATTTTATTAACAGTGATGAAGCCAGCTAGTGCTTGTTGCTTGCTTAGTTTTCTTTTTTTCAGTAGCTGTTGTATTTGTCCTGGTGAAACTGAAATTACAAGCCTTCTCATCTGCTTCATATGCTTTGTGGCTCTTCTCTGAGGTAACTGCAAAAGTGTCACCCTTGTTTGAGTACTAGTTCTATCTTCCCAGATCTTTTATCACATGCTGACTCTAATGAACAAGAGGAGCAACAGATGAGTAGTAGAGCAATGGTAGTGTGGTTCCTATTATTTGTATTATGCTTCTGTGCCATCTGTACATATCATCTTGGGGTTTTTTTTTTGAAGAATGTTTTTGCTGCTCCTTTTCAAAGAGAAACAAAATTTCCAACAGGTTAAAAGAAAATATCTTTGTTAACAGAACAGATTTGCCTTTTACAGATTGACAAAAAAAAAAAAAAAAAGCATCATAATTTTGAAAATTTAGATGTCTCTTTAAGAAGAAAACTTTTAGCTGAAGGTATAAGCTTGCTAGGAGTCTAAACATACGGGAGAGAAAAAGGACAGGTAAAAGACAGAACAGATTAAAAGACAAAATCTACTAAATGAATAAATTTCCTAACTGCTATCACACCAAGTGGTATTTTATTAAATGCCTTTGAAAAGAAAGACCTCATCAAAGATACAGAGAAATAAAACTGACAAGAGGACTGATGTGCCCAGCAAAAGACCGATTTTTGTTATTGTTTATCTAAAAAGTAGCATTGCATGAATATCTGGAATAAACCTCTATAGAGAACAGGGTTCACAACAGAGATCAAAAGAATGTATGAGGTTCAGCAAAGGCCATCTCTGTCCTTAAGCCACTATTTATCTGTGTTATAGGGCTGTTAAGAAAATGACATTTCTGTACACCAGTGTAATCTGTTAAACAGGCTTCTACTGCATTAGGTTTTCTGTAGGGCTTCTGTTAGATCAATGGATCACTTTGTCCATCATTTTCCAGAATAAGGTTCTCACTGCTATTGTGTCTAGAAAGACAGCAAATATTTTTATCCTGGTTTTAAGGCACTAGGGTGGGATTACAAAGGTTTTTAAGTTATTTGGGCATCTAAAAGGCAGTTTTCTTAGGGTTCCTGACACCATCAGCACTATGGGCACTCTGCCTAGGGGCAACACAGAAATGTCTGCTCCCAGTAGGTGCCACCTTCCCTCAGACTCACTCTAGTGTTCACTACTATGCTATGGCTTCCCTACCTTCCCTACCTATAGGCCTTCCCTATGTGCTTGGTTCAAGAGGGAAAAGGTAAGCTCTCCTTTTCCTAAGTGGCAGGAAATTGGAGGCTGTTTATTTAACCCAAATGGGATTGCCAAGACCCAGCATGCTGGATAAAAACCCTCTACAGCTGATAGGAAAGCTGGATAAAAACCCTCTACAGCTGATAGGAAATGGTGAGTAGCAGGATGAATGAGTTGTGGACTATAACCCACTCAAGATGAGCAACCTGATCTAGTGGGAGGTGGACCTGCCCATGGCAGGGGGGTTGGAACTAGATGATCTTTAAGGTCACTGCCAACCCTGACAATTCTATGGTTCTAAGATATTTGGGTAATAAACCCAGGAGAGGACAAGATACTTCCTCTTAATGCCTTGAGGTTCAGTGATTAAACCATGAAATTTAAATTTTTATTGTGAAATGGGAATTCAGAGATTCTAGACTTCCACCACTATACTTTTCACACCCCAAAGAGCTGCATTTCATGGACAGTCAAGATACTGTAGAAGTTATAAGAAGCATCATTTCAAAAGTGGCTGAAAGAGTTTGATTTTCAGTCAGCCCTACCTTAAAGCACTTAAGGGTCTTTTGCAATGAAAGTTACAATAAAAACGAGTTTTAAATTCCACAGAATTTAGCTACCCCTCTTCACTCAAATGTAAAAATAGCAGTGTTTCTTTTGGTTGTGGGGCTTTTTTGGTTGGTTGTTTTTTGTTGTTGGTGGTGGTTTGTTGGGTTTTTTTTTTTTTGTAGCAATTCCTGATAAATGCCTTGAGAGAAAATTCAGATATATGACAGGACAGCTGGAATTATAAAGAAAATGCAAATCAATATGCAGATATCAGTCATAACTGTAAAATGCCCCACTTAAATGAACACCATTATATGATATGTGTAGTATAAACACAATGTGTATCTATTCCTCACTTTAATCCACTTTTAACATCAACAGAGTTTCTACAGAAATGGTGACATATGTGAAGATACCTGAGTAGGTAAACTCAAATTTATCAAATTCTGAGATCTAACACCCTTGCTTAATCCTCATTGAAGAGAGAATTATATAAAAATAACATGCTACACTTCCAGTCACTATCAGGCATTGAAATATTCAAATCCACATTGGTGGGGTGGATTTGAGTGATCACAAGGGCTGACAGAACATGGTACACAGACTGAGAAATCGATTTGGAGATGTTTTTCATTGTTAATAATAAAGTCAGACAGAAAGGGGAGATTCAGAGAGGGCATGAAGCAACTCTCGTCTAGACATTAAAAAGATGAGATTCAGCAACTAATACTTTTCCTTATATGATTGTTGTCCATTTGACTTAGATTGAACAAATCAAGGCAAATCCTGCTGAGGCAAACATAATGCTCTCTGCAACAGATGCTGACAACTGCATTAATAAATCACGATCATCATTAGAATTCTTAAAACATTATTTTGCTGCCATACATGCTGTTAATGAAAATTTCTTATATTTGTTTAGTTTATTTATTCAGATTGTACTAATCTTTGTCTGTAGTAGATCAGTTTACGAAGGTCAATACAGTTAGGGTCTGGAACAGATGGTTGATGCTTTGACATAAAAAAAGAGAGTCAGGATTCTGCAAACAGTAGTAATAAGAGTTAATTGAGAAATGTGTGTTGACAGTTGAGAGCAAACTTCAAACAGACCTGGTTGCTGAATTGCAGTAATACTGGGTCTTGGGTGACAGAAAATGAAAAAGCATATTTTGGAATAAAGCATTTGAAAATAAGACTTTTGTAGTGGGTGGCACAACTGTTCCACTGTATTTAGTTAGAAATGTATCTTTCCTCTGTGTTAGATGATGGACAGCAAGATCTTAAGCTGTAGCCTGCCTCAGCACAGCATCCCTAATTTATTTTTACCTGAAGGTTTTTGCACTAAGCAGCTATCTAGTTAATGCTTTTACTGCCGGCTAGGTCACAGACCTCAATGATTATGCCACATTCATAGTGTCTTTAATTAAAGAAGGTTTCTTTACCTTTTCATTGATCCCACTCACCAAGAAACTGGACAAGCTGGAATCATCATCTCATAGATAGAATTATTCCCTGAAATTTAGGAATAGCTTTGGCTTTGTCTGGCTTAAACTCAAAAAGAGCTGCAGGTGTGTGTAATCCACATTATGTACTTAATAGCTATAGAAAAAGATGAGATCTGATGTCCACCGTTCTGGTTACTAATAGGAAAGACTGGATGAAGAAATCTTCTGATCACTTATTGCCACAATAGTAATTAATTTAATTCCAGCATCCACTAGGTAGCTTCCTCAGAGTTTCCTCAGAGAAGGTCTGCAGTCACTGGTACCTCCTGTCTGTATTTATGACCTGAGTGATAAATCCAGCTGTTTCCTTGCAATTGCCATGCTCTGTCAGAGAAAGATGATACATTGCAGAGCTGAAGTATCTCAAAGCCCGCAAGATAAATGACTAATAAATTGTCACTCTTGTTCAAATGAATAAGTCATCTATATTTTGCCTTCGCATATTCTGGTCCTGAAGAAGTATCCGCAAGCAGTCCTATTCTCCTAAACAGATGCATACCCCAGAGCAAGTAGACCAGTATCACTGTTTTCTCTTTCTACTGGTACAACAAACAAGACATAATTAAATTGCCATGGATAGTGTTAGCTGCTCTGAAAAGATACTGAGGGTTGGATCCTATGAGAACTTTTCATGTTCTGCGGAAGTCATGCTTAAATTGAGTGAATCTCAGTCGCTGACTTCAGCTTACTCTGTTGTGTTGAAGCACCTCTGCAGGTCAGGGCTCTGGAAGCTCCGGAAAATACAACACAAGAGAGAAAATGGTTCATTCCATGAAAGTGCACAAGGACAGCAAAACTCTTTTACTCTTAATAATTATTTTAAAACTTACCTAAATACTAATTTATGTGTCAAAGCTGTAAGCACTCCATTGAGCCAGTAAATACACAGCTAAGCATTGCTTAGCCAACAGACTTGGTGGCTGTTATGGTCTACCAGACAAATATATATTTAGCCCAAAGTTGAAGCATGCTTTATTTACTTGGTTGACATTGGCAACTTGCTGCTGCTGCTGTGGGAGCTGTTATGAGACACAAATGCAATCCAGAGTGAAGCAAATGTTGGCAAATGAAACCCTGACATAATGGCTCATAGCAGCTGCATAGTGTCAGCTTGTGGCTTGGTTGAGAGATAAGAGTGGATGTGCAGACAGAAAGCAGGTGCAGGTTTTCCTAGGAGAGCTCACAAGCCATTCTGCCATACAGCGTTCTTCCTTCCCTCTTGAAGACTATGTGAAGCTGCCACATGATTGGAAAGCTAAATAGCTTTTGATGGAGAAATGAAATCCCTTCCAAAAACAGGCTATGTTTGTTTTGTAATTCATTTAGGAGCCAGCTTTGCAAAAAAAGTCTCAGCTCAAAAGCTTGGATGGAACAGCTTGTCCTTGCCACCATCTCTAAGCATGTGGAGGAAAGGAGGCTTATCACAAGTAGTCAGCATGGATTCCGTAAGGGGAAGTCATGCTTGACTAATCTAATAGCCATTTATGATGATATAAGTAGATGGATAGATGAGGGAAGGTGCAGTGGATATGGTATTCCTTGACTTCATCAAGGCTTTTGATACTGTATCCCATGGGATCCTCACAGCCAAGCTTGAGAAGTGTGGATTGAGTGATTGTTCAGTGAGGTGGATTGAGAACTGGCTTAAGGACAGAGCCCAGAGAGTTGTGGTCAGTGGAGCAGAGTCTGGCTGGAGGCCTGTGACTAGTGGCATCCCCCAAGG
>WYEA01010181.1:0-12486 GCA_033558465.1 Alcedo atthis
CTGTCCCAGGCTGCCCAGAGAGGTTGTGGAGTCTCCTTCTCTGGAGAGATTCCAACCCCCCTGGACACTGCCCTGCTCTGGGTGCCCCTGCTGGATGGAGCAGGGGGGTGGCACCAGAGGGGGTGGCTTCCCCTTTGCCCTGCTAGATGTCCCAGGGATGTTTCCATGGGGCTCTTGGTGTGTGTGGTTACCACAGCAGAGCTGAGTGCTTGCCTCAGAGGTGCTCTCATCTGCCTCCTCCCTTAGGGTGACAGGTTGGAAACCAGAGGGGTTTCTTTTTTTTGTGTGTGTTTCAGTTTCTCCTGGTGCCCAACCCTTCTTGGAGCAGATTGAGAACTCAGCTGAGGCTCTCCAGGACTATGATGTTTCAGTGGTGAAGGTAAATGGGGATGAGGAGCAGGACTGGCCATTTCAGCAGATTATTTCTGAGGTGGAGCAAGGGGAACAGAGCCCCCTTGGGACCCCACAAGTTAGCAGGTGTCATCAGGACATCTCATTTTATCCCCTGCCCTGGCCCTGCTTGTGGAGGAGCTCCCTTCCAACCATCACCATGCTGTGTGATGTCCTCCAGGTAGAGCCTGAGTTTAATAAGCCAGCAGTGATCTTGGTTCTGTGATCACCTCTGGATATGTTGGGCTGATCATAAGAGTTCCTGATCCAGTCTGACCCAAATCAAGCCCAGGCCAAGCTGGAAACTGAAATACAAACTCCAGTTCCCATCTCTAGGCTCTACTGACTTCTTTCCTAGCTGGTTTGGAAAGGTTTTTTTTCACCCTTGAGTGGAAGAAAACTGCAGAGCTGGATGTTTGTGGAGCTGGATGTCTGATGACTTGCTTTCCATGTCTAGGTTAATTGTCCCAAAGGAGATGATGTCTCAAGATACTGTGGAAAAGAAAACGTGTTAAGGAAAGCCTACCTGTTCAGGTGAGGGGGCTTTCTGGGCACCACACCCTGGTGGTTTTGCAGTGTAGGTGTGTGAAGGGAACACTGTCAGTGTGCAAAGATGTCTGTGGAGGAAGAGAAGAGCCCTGAGGACAGCAGTGAGCAGAAAGCACCTCCCCAAAGGTCTCACACAGGGGCAGAATAGGTGCCTGGTCCTCAGTGTGAAGCCTCCCCGTGTTCCTCTGAGCAGCAGAGGGCTGTGCTGCCCCATGAACCCATGAGGGAAATCCTCTAGCAGTGTCTCTGTGGCCTCCCACCACCAGGTCCTCCAGATTTGCACTCAGACAACTACATTTTGTGCTCTAGTCCTAGAAAGAAACATTTATTTATTATTTTTTTTTGGTGCTCTTCAAACTGGAAGAGGGTAGATTGAGATGAGGAAAGAAGTGTCTAATCTCTTCACTGAGAGGGTGCTGAGTCCCTGGAGCAGGTTGTGGTAGATGCCCTCACCCTGGAAGTGCTCAGGACCAGGTTGGATGGGGCTTTGAGCACCCTGCTGCAGTGGGAGGTGTCCCTGCCTGCCTCAGGGATGAGGATGAGCTTTAAGGTCCCTTCTGCCCCAAAGCATGGTGTGATCTAGTCCTCTTGCTGTGGTCAGCTCAGCTGCCAAGGAGGGGAAGCTTTAGCTCTTGGTCTCTCCATGAGTTGTCAGCTGGAAGCTTCTCCATTCTCCTGGACTTCTCAACTTCTCACTGACCAGTGGAGATGAGCCCCAGAAACATCTCCTCTGCTGGCTGGGCTCTCTGGAATCCAGAGACCTCCTGGCAGTCTGTGCTGGGCTCCTCAGCAGCAGTGACAGAGGGGGACTCCACTCAAAACAGCTTTGCTGCTCCTACAGAATCCCCCCCCAGGCTCAATCCTGACATCTGCTGCCCATCCAGATAATCTGGAAGGATCCAACAGAGTGGCAATGAAATGAGAAACATGTCACTGATCTCCCAAAATGCCTTTGGTGATGCTGCTGCTTCTTCTTCTTCTTCTCCCCCCAGAGGCCATGTGCTGGTCAGAGAGTTCCCCACTGATGCCCTGTTTGATGTCAACTCCATTGTTGCCAATGTCCTGTTGTAAGTACACACCAGATCCACCTCTGTGAAATCCTCCTCCTCCTTTTTTTCCACCATTTTCCCAACGTTTTCACTGCTTGATGGGGAGTTTCACACAAACACAACCCCCAGCTTGTCCCAGAGGCTGCTCCCAGCAGTGTCCTCTCTTTGCTGTTGAATCTGTGCCCTGCAGGTGATGTGCAGCTTGAGATGTTAAATCTATACCCTTGAGATAACATCTGGGCAGCTGTGCTCAGCTCTGAACCTTCAATCTGCCAGCAAAAAGCTGGAAGTTTAGCTCTTTTTTTTCCCCCCCTCGTGGTTGATTGGCTGCAAAATTCACTCTGTAACCAGTTTGTTTTTTTCTGACTCCTCAGTGCCCTGCTCTTTAATGAAGTCAAGTATGTGGAAACCCTGGCAGACCTTCAGAACATTGAAAATACATTGAAAGGGAGGTCAAATATGGTCTTTGCCTATGTACCAGCCACTGGGACAGCAGGTATTGCCCCTCTGCTTTTCACCTGTTCTCCCAGAGCCTTGCTTACTAAAGTGCAAGGGATTCTGACCCTAAATCCTGAGGAAACCTGAAAGGGCCACCCAGACACACAAGTTCTCCACCTCCTGTGTCTTGCTGAGTTTCCAAAGGGATCAGTCACACCAGAAAAGTTTTACTGGGAGCATCAACTTCCAGAGATGGATGTGAGAGGGAAAGCAAAGTTGGTAAAGAAACCACCCCAGAGGCAGGTCTTTTGATTCTCCAGGAGAATGGATTCACATATTCCTGGGTGGGCTGCCCTGGGTGACCCTGCTCTGGCTGGGGGTTGGACTCCCCTCCAGAAAGGTCCCTTTCCATTCTCTGTGATTCCAGCTTTGTGTTTACTGAGGAATCACAACTGGGTCCAGCTCCAGTTGCCATCAGGATGTGTCTTCAGCCAGCTGTGACTTTTGAAACTAAGAGTTTCTGAAAAGCCTTGATGTTGACACCTGGGAAGGGTGAAGAGGGAGATCTGAAGGGAGCTGAGAGGAGCTCACCTTGTTCTTCTCTTTGCAGAGCACAGAGCTGTGATGGAGGCAGCTTTTGCCTATGGGACCACCCACCAGTTTGTTCTGACCACTGAGGCCACCCTGCTGAAGGACAGTAGGTATGTCCAGACACACCACCAGCTAGAGCTGCTCCCCTGGGCTTGGTTTCTCAGACCTCCTGGGCCAGTCTGAGACAGTATCAGGGTGTTTTGCCAGGGCAGGCAGATCTGGTTTGCTTTTTGAAAGCCAACTGCTGATTGGGCTCCTGGATTTGGACCAGCTCTGCCATTTGTGACTCTGGGGTTCTATAGAAGAGCTACTGAGACTCTGTACAGAAGAGTCTCCTTTCCCTGGTCACACTCCACCCATCCTTCTTCAGGAGGGCTGGTGGAGCTGATGTTAGTCTTAAAACACCCAGCCTTGTGCTTTCATCTTTGAATGCTTTGGGTTGGAAGGGACTTTTACTGTGAGGGTGGTGAGACAGTGGGACAGGTTGCCCAGGGAGGTTGCTCCATCCCTGAAAACTTTCCAGGTGAGGTTGGATGGGGGCTCTGAGCACCCTGCTCTAGTTGCAGATGTCCCTGGTAGCACCAGGAGATCTTTGAAGATCCCTTCCCACCCAAACCAGTTTGGGATTCTCTTTGGCTCCTCCCACTCCTTCCAGTGCAGGAGGAGCTGCATTAGGAGAGAACTTTCAACACGACTTTGCTGCTGAGAGAACCCACTGCAGTCAGGAGACAGGGAATATCCCACAGCACGTTGGCATCTTCAGCAAAGCATTTAGGTAACCGTTTGCCAGCTTTCACAGGGGACACCAGGCCAGGCACCGACGTGGTCCTTCCCCGAGGTGCCATCATGAGCAGGGACAGGAGTTTGTGGCTGCCACTAGATGGCACGGTTGGCACACAGACAGAAATTGGCTTCATTCTGCTGAAAGCAAGAGAGGATGCCAGCAGAACATCTCCTTAGCAAAGGAAATGGTGGTAGCTTCAGCAACACGAGTTACTTGCAGCCCCCCCCATCCCCCAGAGCAGCAGGCTTTGAGATCTTCACTCTGCTCTTCAGTGGAGGCATCTGAAAACCCTTTCCAAAGAAGGTGATCCCTGGGTGTGTAGGAAATGGAAGGTGATTTCCCCATGTCAGCCAACACCAGTGATGGTAGCAGAGCAGGAGCCACCTGGGTAGCTGATCTCACTGCTTCCTTTGGCACCACCAAGGCCAGTGCTGGTCAAAAGGTGGAATATTTCTTCTGTGTAGTCTGTAGGATGTCATCAGTGAGGTAAAAGCCACGAGGAAAGTTTAGACTTCAGCTCTTCTCATGCTTCACAGCAGTGGCATGTCTGCTCCCACTGGGAAAAGCTGGATTTGTGTCCTCCTTGAGCTGGGACAACTGCTCTGGGGTTGAATCATTTCCACCTGATGACCCAGGATCTTCATCAGATGTTCAGCCCAGTTCACCTGAATACCTGGAAGGCACCTTGTCCCTGTCAGTAGCAGCTCTCCTGAAGGGGTCCCACGGGCCTGCCAACCCTGAAGCATGTCCCCAAACGTGGGCATTCTCCTGGGGCATTTCAAAACCCTCCAGTGGGCAACCCAGCTCAGCATGGCCTTGGTTTTCTCTCCCACAGCAGTGATGATGTGTCATCTGCCTGCCTGCTGTTCTGCCACTGCCAGCAGGCCACAGACCTGACCCAGCCCTGCAGGAGGACAGCCATGGGACAGCCTCTGACACTGCTCAACATCCACAGGCACCTCAAGCTCATGGCAGCTCCTCTGGTGGTAGGGCTGGGAAAGAGGAGCCACTCAGGCTGTGGGTGTGAGGGTGGACGTGAGGATGAGGGAGGTGTGAGCAGAGGGCAAGGCTGAGCCTGAGAATTTGCCCCTTCCATGTGAAGTTAATGGCAAAGCTCCTGGGTCCAAACAGGGAACAGGTTTGGGAGTCATGCTCAGGGCAAGGAACAGGTCGTGGTGTTGGACAGGAGCTGCTCAGCTTGCTTAGAACTTTCCAGGGAGCCCTGGCACCAGAGTGTGCTCTGGTTGTCTGTGAGCACCATGACTGGGAACAGGGTGGAGGTGCCCCTTGGATTTTGCTGGGCTGAATGGGATGGAGTAGGATAGACTGGTGCAATTGGAATGGAGCTACACCAGTCATCCAGTCCAACTGCCTGACCATGTCAGGGCTAATCAAAAGTTAAAGCAATTAAGGGCATTGTCCAAATGCCTCTGAAACACTGACAATCTTAGACCACCTCTCTAGGAAGCCTGTTCCAGTCTTTGACCACACTTTTCATAAAGAAAGGCTTCCTAATCCTAGAATCATTTTGATTGGAAAAGACCTTGAAGATCATGGAGTCCAAGTGTTCCCCCAGCAGTGCCAGGGCAGCACTGCCCCGTGGCCCTCAGCACCACAGCTCCAGGGCTTGGAAACCCCTCCAGGGACAGTGACCTCATCACATGTCTAGTCTAAATCTCTCCTGGTGCACCTTTGAACCCTTCCCATTCTTCAGACAATCCCAGA
This sequence comes from Alcedo atthis, assembly GCA_033558465.1. Lineage (NCBI taxonomy): Eukaryota > Metazoa > Chordata > Aves > Coraciiformes > Alcedinidae > Alcedo > Alcedo atthis. The sequence continues at coordinate 5,527 of WYEA01010181.1, forward strand.
GTCCTTAGGTGGCTCCTTCAGGCTCCCCACAGGAGGCTCAGCACCCTGGGGAGTTTGATACCAGTCAACCTTGCCTTGGTGAGCACAAGTGCCCCTTCCCATGGGGCACTGAACTTCAGCAGGCCTTCAGTTCCCACTGGTGCCATCTCTGCCCAGCTGAAAGGACAGGCAGGGGAGTTGGGAAGTGCCAACCTGCTGGGTGAGGACCATGGAGGGAAGGCAGTTTGTTAGGCAGCTCCATGCTCTCATGAAGCAGCAGCACGTCCAAGAAGGGAAGGGAGAAGATGCCAGCTCTGGCATGTTGGGGCTGGGCTTTTCAAGCTGCCCTGGGGAATGGATGCCAGGTAAATAAAAAGGAATGGAGGTTTGACATCTGGAGTTGCTAAGCCACAGAGAACATAGATAATAAAGCCCAGGGTTTTAACAGGGAGGGTCATGACAGGTTGGAACAGTTTAACTGGGGTCATGGTGGTTTGGACTGTGCAGGAGAAGAGCTGGGGGTACCTTCAGTAGTGTGGGGATGTGCTGCAGTATAACCATGTCTGCTCTCCAGACAGAGGTTGCTGAGGACCCAGAGAAGGTTTCCACTGTTCACCTCCAGCTGGGGCTACCACTTGTCTTCATCCTCAGCCAGAAAGAGACCTATGAGGCTGACAGGAGGACAGCAGAGTTTGTGGCCTGGCAGCTGCTGGGGAAAGCAGGAGTTGCCCTTTTGTCCAGGTATTTGCTCTCAAGGTGTTTTGGGGTCCTCCTTGCTCTCTGTGGTGTTTCCAAGCTCAGTTGCCCCACCAGAAGGGTGCCAGTGGATCTGTGCATGTTTGGATGAGCTTTTATTTTCCCCTCAAACTAAAGGCAGAAGGAGATCCATTAAAGGAGGGGGACTGGGATGTGATGGGGTCTCCACTCAGTGATTCCTCCTCAGTCAATGAGGGCTGAGCTTGACCAACAGGTTAGTTCCCCAGGAGGACAGATGTGGAGATTGGGGTCCAGTTCCTTAGCTCTGCTCCATGGGAGCTCAGGAGCAGCCTTGTGTTCACCAGACTGGCTCATGTTTGGAGATGCTTCTGTGGTGTCTTGCCAAAGGAGGTGTGCATCCCCCTTGGATGTGATTCCATGGCCTCTGGGGATGTCTGCTGGCAGCTCTGCAACTGGGAGGAGGTGGTACTAAGTACTGAAAGGCCTCCAGAAGGTCTCCCTGGAACCTTCTCTGGGCTGAACACCCCCAACTCTCCCAGCCTGGCCTCACAGCAGAGGGGTTCCAGCCCTTGGATCATCTTCATGACCTCTGGACCTGCTCCAACAGGTCCATGCCCTTCTTCCTCTGGGAGTCCCAGAACCAAAATCCCAGGAAGGGAATACAAATCCCTTGCAAAAGGTCACATGGAGCCAATTTTTTTCCACCACTGGCAGGTTCCTGCTTGTTCCTGGGGACCCTGAAGCACATCTGAGAGTTGGGCTTGCCAGGCTGAACAGTGAGGTTGACCTTGAACATCACACCAACTAATGTTCACTTTGTTATCTTGGAAGGGACCTCGTGAATCTGAACGTTCTGCTCCAGTCCAACGTGGCTCTGAAGACCCCAGCTGAGGTCAGATGTTGGATTTCTTCTCAATTCTTTATTTCCCTAACTGGCCATGGTGATCTTGAGAGGTGTGGGGGTGTTGCTCAGCTGCAGTGGTACCTGCCAGCCTTCCCAGAAGCTCAGTTGTCTATCCCTAGATGCAGGGGTTTGGAACTGCAGAGCCACTGTGCCTGCTGCTGAAGGTAAAACATGAAGTTGATTTTGGGGTTCAGAACATAGGGTGATGCCCCCCACGACACCTTAAGGCAACACAAGGTGGAGGTAATAGGTCCAAGTGCAAATTCCCTGAAGATATGGGATTCCAAAGGTCATTTCCCCACCTTAGGAAAGACCTTCAGAAGATGGGAGAGGGAGGGAGTGTGAAAGTGAGAGCTGTGGGAGTGCAATCACCAAAGATGGAACCAAATGCCTCTGGCAAGGAGCTGGGAGAAGAGGCAGGGTGGAAGTTTAATGAGGCTGATGGAGATGAGCTCAACTCTGGAGGGACCAGACTCAGCTTGTGAAGCAAGATGGAATTTGGTGCCAACAAATGCCAGGGAGCCAACCCCTTCTCCTTGCCCCACATCACCTGAACTGGCACCCTGGTGATTGCAGAGATACAGGATCAGACCTGAACCAGAGCATCCCCTGAGGGCTTCCCATGCCCTGCTGAGAGACACTGTTGTGTTTCTGCCCTTGGAGCCAAGGGGAGGTGCCAGCAATTTGTCATTTCTCTCAGCTCCTTCCAGAATTCATTTTCTCTGAAGTGCCTTTTGCTGAGATGGTGCCAGAACTGGTTTTTCAGCAGACAAGGTCTCATTTCTGAGAAAAACCATTTTTGTTTTCCCTTTCCCTGGGTTGGCAGCCTGTTGTACACTTGGGAATGCTCTTCTTGGGTTTGTTCCATGAGATAAAAGACTTGTTCTGTGCCAGTTTCCCAGGCTGTGGTGGGCTGCTCTGGTCCAGCCTCTAGATGAGGGGTAGCTGGGTGGACCCTGGACCTCCTTCCTCTCCTCCACTGGGCTTTTCCTTGTGGATCTGTGTTAAGATGTTGGGAGGTGGAGCTGGTGTTCACTTTCACTGCTCCAGGGCACAAGATTCCCACAAAAAAAAACCCTCTCATGCAGAGGTGAAATGGGCCAAAGAAACACACCCCCCATTGCTTCCCAGTTTGACAGCTTTAGGAATCTACCCAGCATCCCAAAAATCAGGTGTTGGGTGATGGTGCCTCATCAGCCTTGAGTTTGGTTTGTGGACAGAATGGGCACAAGGTGATGTTTGGCTCCCACTGATGTATCCTGGGTTTGTTTTTTTTTAGGGGGTGCCAATCAAATACCTGGTCTTGGAAGACACTGATGAAGTTATAACCCTGGTGGAAGAGAAGAACAAAGTCCAGCAAATCCAGGAGGAGGAGGAGGAGGAAGAAGAGGAGGATGAAACAGAGAATAACAACCAAGGTGTGCAACTCAAGGGTGAAAACCTGGGGTTCTGTGAGACTTCTGAAATCCAAGGAGAAGCATCCCAGTCACTTCAGAGTTGTACAAATTGACTCCTTCATTCTCTGATCACTGGGGTTAAGTGGCAGGCTGGTGTCATTTTTAGGGGGAGGCACCAGGGGGAGAAAATCAGCTGTTGGAGGAAGAGTTGCAGATGTGCTGCATGAGGGACACATGCTGCTTGAACACAGGGTGCCCAGGGAAGCTGTGGATGCTCCATCCCTGGCTGTGTTCAGGGTCAGGTTGGATGGAGCTTGGAGCACCCTGCTCTGGTGGGAGGTGCCCCTGCCCATGGCAGGGGGGTTGGAATGAGATGATCTCTAAAGTGCCACCCCAAACCATTCTGTGATTCAAAGCATGAGCTGTTTAAAGTGCACCCAGTGTTCTCTCCAAGCATCAGATGAAGAGCCTCAGAATTCTCAATCACTTTGGAAAGGTTTGAGACATGTTTTCTTAAGAGCTGTTCCAGACTTGCCTTCCCCAGGGAGACAACACTGGCCCCTGCTAACACTCCCTTGAAAAGGCATTTGTTTTCCCTACAGAATTGGCTTTGTTTTCCAAAACAAAGCAGGGCAGGACCCTAAAGGAGCTGCTGTGCCTCAAAAATAGTGCTCAGATCCAAGGGGCACCACTGGTGTGAGTGGAATTCAGTGGGTTTGTGGCTGTGCCTCCACTCCCCCTGCTATGAGGCAGTTGTAAAACCCCCTGCTGAGAGTCACCAGGTCTCTGCTGAGAGGTTCTTCCAAACCCTTCTCTCCTGGCTTCCAAAACCATGCAGCTGGGGTGTAATCCCCTCTGCCCTGTGCTCGTGCACAGCTCTGGCTTCCTTCCTTGCAGACCTTCAGGATGATCAGGTGGTGGAAGCAGTTTCCAGAGACAAGAAAAGAGAGCTGCCCCTGGAGCAGATCCGTGTCCTGACAGAGGAGACCTTCCACTCTGCCCTCCTGGAGACCTCCAGGACAGTGGTCCTGTTCTATGCCAGCTGTGAGTATCAAGTGGGGCCTGGTTGTCCTTTCTCTGAGCTCCCTGATGGTCACTCCCTGCTGTGCTATCACCTACTCACTGATACTATGTGTTCTGGCTTCACTCTAGACCTCATGTTATCCATGAACAACACAAAATCCAGTTTTCCTTCTTTCTCCCAAGTCTTTCAGAGCTCAAAGCAGCTTGGGGTGCAGAGAATCTCCAACGTGGCTTTGCCAGAGAGCAAGGGGGGGTTGGTCTGTCAGCTGCATGTCCCTCAGTGCTGTCTCTCTCTCTCTCTCTCTCTCTCTCTCTCTCCTGTGTTTCAGGGGAGGCAGTGTCCCAGGCAGTGCTGAGGTCTTACACTGAGGTGGCTGCTCACCTGAAAGGTAAGTTCTGAGTGCTCAACAGCTGCCATGCACCTGCCCTGGCAGTAGGAAGCAGAAAACTGGGTGCCTCACCCAGAATATATTCCTTTTTTTTTCCCTTTGAACTCTTAAGGAAGGCATGACTACATCAGGATGCTTAGAAAGGGGTTTTTCTTCTTTGCTTTGGGATCTCAGCCTTGCAGAAGTGCTGGGTGATGATGATGATGATGATGTTGGGCACAATGGCAGTGTGAGGAACACCCAGGAACGTGGGGAAGGCCAAGGCAGAGCAGCAGTGGGTGACACAGGGTGGGCTTTGGAGCAAGGAGGAGCAAACAGCAGCTGCTGCATCACAGAAAGAAGGTCCTGTTTGTGCCCCCCAGGCCCTGCACAGGCCAAGCTGCTGCCCTGGCTGCTGCACAGCAATCAGTGTCCTGGGTGGGGCAGCAGATCTCCTGTCCTTGCAAGTTCTTTGATCTGGAAAGGAGCAGTAATTGGCCATGCCTTTGGTGAAAGTGACAGATAGGTGTGGGCTAGGCCCAGTTCCACTGGGGGGAGGATGGTTTCAGAGGAAGGATGATGCCTCCAGGGCCTGGAATCTGGCTTAATGACATGGGAAATCTCCCAGGCAGCCACAGAACTCCATAAATAACATGGGATGGTGAAGAATCAGGAGCACTTGGACAGCACACAGTGGATAGTCTGGTAGCCCAGGCAGGAGGGAGTGATCCTTCAAGAGGATCTGAGCAGTGTAAGCCCCAGTTCAGCTTCACTGAGGCCTTCATCCCTCTCCTTCCTCCCCCCTGGCTGCAGGGGACACTCAAGTGGCTTCATCCCCAAGTCATCTCAGCCCAGTGGGTCTGGATCTGAGTTTTTCTGGCACCTCTGGAGGTGTCTGGTACCTTCTCTTGTTTTTTTTCCTCCTTCATCAAGGCTCATTTCTCCTAAGGATAGTATTCCCCTGGGCCTGAGCACCATGCCCTGTGGACCACAGCAGGATCCAGTCAGAGGCAGCTTTCTGGGAAGCAGATGCAGTGGGAGTTGCTTCCAAGAAACCCTCGTGGGAATGCTGTGGACAGGGCTGTGGTGTGGATGAAAGTAGCTCTGCATTCAGAGTTTACATGAAGGGAAAAGTCACCAGTAGCTTTGATCTGGACCAAAATCCTGGGAATAAACAGGAAAGCCCAGGGCAGGTTGTTGTTGTTGTTAGATTTGTTGTGCTTGTTGATGGTTTGGGGTTTCTTTTAGTCTCTCCAGCAGTCAGACCAGCTAGAGGAGCAACCTAGGAGAGCCAGTGGATGAAACCCTGCCTCTTCCTGAGCCAGTGGCCAAACCTTGGCTGCTTTTGCACATCCAGGCAGCCACTGGGTGGTTTGGGAATAGTTTGATAACAATCTTGATCCAGGGAAGCAGCCCCAGGCAGCCTCTCAACAGCCATGAACTCACTGGAGTCAGGGTCATTCCTCTGTCATCAGGGGAGGTCCCAGTAAAGACTCCCAGACCAGTTGTGCTCCTGTGGAATGGCTCCAGTCTGCTTCCCCTGCTGTGACCTAGGGCAGGATGGAGAATGGTTGTGTCAGTGGATCTGGAAATCCTTTGCCTCTGCTGCTGAGGGAGCTCCAGTCACAGGCAGGCTGCCCAGGGAGGTAGAAGACCCAAAAGGATGGAGGTCCCTGGGCTCCTGAGCAGGGATGAGGGAAGACTCAGCAGTGCAAGGGACAGAAGAAGGATCAGGAAGAAGATGTTGAGCTATGCAGGACTGAGAAGAAAACAAGACACAAGACTTTGGGACAATCTCCAAGCTCCTCCAAAACCCCCTGGTATTCCTGGGTGCCTTCTGGGGTGGAGCTTTCTTCCTAATAAGGGCTGAGAAGCCAAGACCAGCTGTCTGAGGAATGAATCACCCTCTCCAGAGGCACATTTTGAGTTGCAGAACCAGGTGCCAGCCTCAGTGCCAATTCTTTTGTGCAAAGTGGTGCTGAGAACAGGCCTTGTGAGATCCAGCACGAGGGAAGGAGGAGGCTGGAGACTGGAATGATCCCTGTGAATCATCCAGTAACAGATGTGAGGCAGATCATCACCAAATTAAGTTTATAGCCCCCCCCCCCAACTGTTTTCCCTTTGATGAGAGATCCAATCTGCAGAGAGATAAAAGAGAAGCATCTGTGTTGCTGAAGGGAGCACGTTCTCTGCTCTCACAGCCCAGGCCTGCTGCTCTCCCCACCACTGGGGCTGTTTTCTGGAGAGGTGTGAATTTATGGAAGCAGGATCCCCTGGGACAAGAGAAGAGGAGGTGAAGTTGAAACAGGGCTGAGCATTTCTTAGGTGTGTCATTGGCCTTTCTTGGCAAAAAAAAAAAAAAAAGTTTTCTAATGAAGAAGAAAAATGGCCCTAAAAAGGGATAAAAAAAAAGGGGATAAAAAAAGGGGATAAAAAAAGGGGATAAAAAAAGGGGATAAAAAAAAGGGGATGAAAAAAAAAGGGGATGAAAAAAAGGGGATGAAAAAAAAAGGGGATGAAAAAAAAAGGGGATGAAAAAAAAAGGGGGTGAAAAAAAAGGGGATGGAAAAAA
>WYEA01010181.1:27635-38539 GCA_033558465.1 Alcedo atthis
GGCTCTCAGCCTGGCCTGGCACAGAGATGCTCCAGCCCCTCAGCACCTTCCCAGCCTCCACTGGCCTCTCTCCAGTAGCTCCTTGTCTCTCTTGAACTGGGGAGCCCAGAATTGGCCTCACTAGGGCAGAGTAGAGGGGAGGAGAACCTCCCTCAGCCTGCTGCCCACACTCCATGCAGCCCAGGAGTCCATTGACCTTGGCCCCCAGGGCTGCTGGGCACTGTGAGCAGTAAACCAGTCGTTTCTCACCCTGTCCCTGATGATGCCACTGCACCCCTCTCCCATGTGGTGCAGGAGCAGTGTGGTGGGAACTGGGCTTACTGATGGCTCAAATAAATTCCATCTCCAGCACCATCAATCTGCATCTGGGGAGCAGAGTGGTGTGTCCTGGGGGGCTGGGCTGGCTGCACCAACCCTCCCTCAGCCCACCCAGCCCTGCAGCAGCAGGATCCCTTCCTTAGCAAGGTGAGGAATGTTCCCCCTATTCTCCTTTTTTTCCTGCACGTCCTTGTTTCCCATCGCAGCCTTTCCCTTGCGAGGCACCGGGGCAGGAGTTTGTCACTAGGGGTCAGTGGCACATCTTGCTTCTAGCTTCGGAAATCTGTGCCTCTCCTCATTGGTGCTGCAGCGGTGCCACCGAAGAGATGGGAGGTCCAGACCTGCCATCCAATGGGGTCCTGTGCGGGTGCTGGTGGCTGAGGGGTCGATTCCTTGCGGGATCTGTGGCTGTAGCAAGTTTGAGGTGCTGGGGAGTCCCAGCTTTACAGGTTTCAACCCTCACATCAGAGAATCCCAGGCTGGTTTGGGTGGGAAGGGACCTTTTGAGGTCACCCAGTGCAACCCCCCTGCACTGAGCAGGGCCATCTGCACCCAGAGCAGGGTGCTCAGAGCCCCCCCAACCTCCTCTGGGATGGTGCCAGGGCTGGGGCAGCCACCACCTCTCTGGGTTGGGCAATAATCAGCTGCTGATTCCTAACAGGTAGAGGATGGACATTTGCATGTACAGAGAGGGGGGTGTAAACATCAGGGGTTGATTCAGAAGCTGAAATGATGATCCACATAAAAAAAAAAACCAATAAATAATCATGTGCTTGTCCTGGAGAGCAAAAGAATTGAACTTCTTTTCCAAAGCAATAGGAAATTCTCCACGTGCTGTGAGCTGGTTGATCTTCCATCATCCTCAGTGAGTCCATCATCATCATCAGGTAGGAGGGAGGAAGGCTTGCAGCAGCAGCAGCAGCATGAGGGAACATTTCAGGGTGAGTGTTGTGGTTTCCAGGTCCAAAGAGCTTTTAGAGGAAGGGGTAAAGAGGTGCCAGCTGCAGGGCTGGGCCAGAGGGGAGTGGATGGACAGCATGAAAACCCCATGGGTGAAGGTTTCCCATGGCACAGGGGTTGAAAAGGGAGGATCATCAAGGTTCCTCCCAACACAAAGCATCCTGTGATTCTATGAAAGCCAAATCCTTGCAGTGGAAGGTGAATTTTCCCAAACTGGCCACACTCAGCCCATCTTGGAGCACTGGTGGCTGCAGTTCCTCCTGGTAAACCCAGCTCTGCCACAGGGGTACAGCTGGAGGGAGATGCTGCAAGGCAGGAGAAGGGGCATGGGGAGGGCACATCTGCCCCTGCCCAGGCAGCTGCCACTCCAGCCCATCCCTGGCAGCACTGCCAGGATGTGAAGCAGGGCACAGACCTGGTGACCTGGCTGGCTCGTGTCCCTCAGCCTCAGCAGTGCCTGGTGCTGCACAGGGACAGGGGGGCTGGCAGGGCTGGGGGATGCTGAACACCAGTCTCTCCATCCCAGCTGCTGGTTCAGCCTGGCAGGAGATGCTTTCCCTGAGGGCACACTCCTCCTCATCATGGCCATGATCCCTGCCATGGGGCATCCTCCTTGGCCATGGGGTATCCTCCTTGGCTGTGGGGCATCCTCCTTGGCCATGGGGCACCCTCCTTGGCCATGGGGCACCCTCCTTGGCTGTGGGGTATCCTCCTTGGCCGTGGGGCATCCTCCTTGGCCGTGGGGCATCCTCCTTGGCATGAGGGTGTTTTGCCTGGAGCTGCTGGGTGAGGCTGGTCTCCTGCCAAGGCTTGCTGAAATCACCTTGGGCAGCTGGACCTCAGCCCACCTTTGGGGCCTTCTAATGTCACAAGGGTGATGCCAACCATCCTGGCACCTCAGGGGCTGTTCCCTTGACGTTGCCCCTCAGTGCTGCTCCATCATTACCAACAGGTCCTCCTGTCCAGAACCCAAACCAGCTCTGGCTGGGGCAATGTGGGGCAGGAACACGTGGGTGGGGGAGCAAGCAGCAGGGCCACAGACAGACAGACAGACAGACACAGTCACTGGTCTGGGGGTGGGGAGGGAAGTGGTTGGTGCTGCATTGGCACAGCTGCAGGTGGCAGAGGAGCTGCAGTGGGGAAGGGAGGGTGCAGGGGCAGGATGGAGCTGAGAAGTGAGATAAGGGGTTGTGGTGTCTGGGCAGGATGGGTTTCCTTGGGCAGGGTGGGTCTAAAAACACAGCTGCAGAGCTGCTGCAAACCCAGGGCAGGTACCCACAGCACCCAACCCCTCACTGCCTGGGGTGGCTCCAGTGGTGGGGTTGGATCTCAAGGGCACCACTTGAGAGTTCTTCTCCCTGTGTCGTGCTGGGGGCAAAGCACCAGCTTCTGCAGCACTCATCTCCTCGTGGAATGTTTTCTCTCTGTGTTTTCCTTTTCCCAGCAGAGAGGTGCTCCACCTCCAGCATCTCCTGGCATCACAGCCACAGCTCTGTCCCCAAGGCTGGGTCCACATCCAGACACCCCTCGTGCCACCGGTTGGGTCAAGGTGACTCTCACACGAAGTCAAAAGACCAGGGCTGGGAGAACAGCAGCACACCTCGTGGTGACAACCCCTTGGTGGTGTCATTCCCACCCCCCTTCCCCTCTCCCTGCTTCACAGAGAGCAGGATCCCTCAGGATGCCTCAGGGCTGGGGAGGGAGCAGAGGTGGCACTAGCCCCACGCCACGTCGCTGGCCCCATTGTCCATTGTTCCCTCTTGGCATGGGCAGGGGAAGTGATAAGGGATGGAGAGGGCACCTCTCTGGTTCCTGCTCTCTGCCAGCTTGTTTCCCCAGTCACCCAACCTCTCCTTAGGTAAACTCAGCCTCTCTTGGAGTTTGCTTTGCTCCAACTCCCCCCCTCACACACACACACTCATCCAGCAGGACACGGGGCCCAGGGAGAGCTCTGCAGCTCTATTAATAGCCCCGTGGGGTTGCCAAATCCCTTCTGTATGTTGAAAGAGTGGCTGCAATGCCATGATTCAGCTCTCAGTGGCTCCCAGCTTTGCTCCAGCCCTGGAGGGCAATGCTGAGCTCTCCAGTGGGGTGGGGAGAGATGGGGAAGAGCCTTTGCTCCACCAGCCGGGGACTTCTTGGCTTGTTTGCAAGTCGTGTTGCTAAACTTGCTGCTGTTCTTTTCCCCTGGCAGCTGCCCAAGCTCATGGGCTGGTCTCACTCTGCATGTGGACCCACTAAGAGATAAAACCAAGATTCCTGGTGAGGGCAAAGCTGTGGACCTGTTGCTGTGGCTCCTTGTGCCCAGAGCTGGAGGGAGGGGGCTGTCTGGGATGAAAGCCATAGTTTCCCTGGCTCATCCTTGCTCCATGCACAGTCCTACCCAGGGAGGACAGACAGCAGAGCCTTTTGGTGCAGTACATGCAGCATCTCCTCAGGCCCCTTTGGAGTCTTCTCTCCTGCAGCTGGGTTTGTGAGTGACTTGTGTTGCAGAGTGGGAGCTTTGGAGGCAGAAGTTACACTGGAGAGATGCTCTGGGTGGCCCTTGGAGCTGCAGTGGGGAGGTGGGTGGGAGAGGTGGCCCGTGGAGAGAGGTGGGATGCTGGGCACAGAGGTCCCACGGGGCTGTGCAAGAGATGCTACGTATGGGAGAGTTCAGCTTTGCAGGGCAGTGAGCAGAGGAGAGAGCTCCAGCAGTGAGCAGGGCCAGGCACTAACACCAAGGCAAATATTTGGAAAGGCAGTTACTGCCCAAAAATAACTGCAAAGGCTTCCAGGAGCAAAGCTGGAACAGTGTCCACGGGCAGCAGCCAGAGTCCCCCAGCCCAGGGCAGCTCCCAGCACAGAAAACACAGGTAGGGCAGAGACAAGGTCAGTACCTGGCCATTTATTACCCTTTTTGTGGCAGTGGGGTGAGGGGGGGTCTGTGGGGTTTCTTTGGGATGAACTTTGTGGAGAAACTCCATCCCCTGAGAAGCTGAGGAGACAAACAGTAGCCTGTCCTCACTTGTCACTACACAGATGGGGAAATGTGGGTACCAGCATCCAAATAATCTCCTTGTTCCTTCCCAGGAATCAGCACCTTTAGGTTCAAATTCAACCTCTGTGTTTAACTACAGCCAGGAGAGGATATTTGAGAGCTTAAAAGGATTAGCACCAGCCAGGTCCCCACGGACCTGCCCAAACCCAAACCCAGCAGGGCTGGAGCCAATAGCTCAGCCTCACTGCAGCAGAGGCAGACTGTGCTGCTGGCAGCTGCCTGTGGGCAAACACCAGAACACAGGCACAGGCTGGGACTTGCCAGCCTCTCACTGGGCAGCATTTTGCCTTCTGTGGCCAATTCTGTTTAATGACCTTAGCAACTGTCTGGACAAGAGAATTGAGGGCACCTGCAGTGAGTTTGCAGGTGAAAACAATTTTGGAGGGTGTGTTGAGCTATGGGAGGGTCAGGAGGCTCTAAAGAGGGGGTGAGTTATGGGCTCCTCACTCCCAGCAGGACACTGAGGAGCTGGAGTGTGGCCAGGGAAGGGCAGTGGAGCTGGGGAAGGGTCTGGAGCAGGAGTGTGGGGAGGAGCAGCTGAGGGACCTGGGGCTGTTGAGCCTGGAGAGAAGGAGGCTCAGGGGAGACCTTCTGGCTCTGACAAGTTGGAGCCAGAGGGGGTCGGGCTCTGCTCCCAAGGAACAAGTGAAAGGACAAGAGGAACCAGCCTCAGGTTGCCCCAGGTGAGGTTTAGTTTGGAGCTGAGGAACAATTTTTTCCCCTCCAGGGCTGTCCCAGGCTGCTCAGAGTAGTGGTGGAATCACCATGATGATCCCTGGAGGGGTTTCCAAGCCTGTCCCCTCCCAGTGCCTGAGCAGTTTGATTCCCCAGGGACTGAACTTCCTTGGGAATCAGAGCTACTCCAGGGACAGGAGGGCACTGGGATGGTTCATGGGGACACAGGAATCCTGGCTGAGTCACTTCAATGGAGTATTTCCTCTGGACAGCCAGGGTGACATCCACAGGCCCCAACTAACCATTCCTGTCAAGCACTCAGGTGACCCCAAATCTTGCCTCCTAATCCCCTGTTCACCCTCTATCCCCAGCTCCCCACTGCAGACACCCAGCTTGGAGCTCCAACCATCCCAGGAAACCTCAGGCTGGGACAGGCTTGGCATCCATCCTCCTGGAGGGACACCCAACCTTTGCTCCCAGTTTGCAACTGGTGGGTGTGAGACTTTCAGCATCAGAAGGCAGATTGGTCCCTCTCTGCCCCCCCCCATGCCTGGTTGTAGCAGGGCCAGGATGCTCAGCAGAATGTCTCCAGATCTTGGAGTGGACAAATGGTGATTTCCCTGGGAGAAAGCAGGTCAGGAGAAAGCCAAGCAGTGGAGAGTGAAGATGGAGGGAGGGTGGGGAGGTGATTCAGGCTGTGTCACCCCGGGTCACTGCTCCAGCAGCTGGAGGAAATCCCTCTTGATTCAGCACTTGAGAAGCCTCGTGGCTTCTCAGGACCACAGTGACACGAGGAGGCCACTCCACAGTGCAGAGGGCTCCTGGTGACAGGGCACAGGCCAGATGCCAACGTCTGTCCCTGGTTGTGGAGGACACGGCAGGGCAGACGCCGAGGGTGCCAACAGGTCACCCAAATGCCTCAGGGGCTGGGGGGGGGGAATCTGGGATATTTCACCAGGAGGGAATTCTCCTGTATCCCAGCCTGGAGAGCATCACAGTCTGTTTCAAGCTGGGACTCAGCTCCAGCTGGGATCAAATATCTGCTATTTTACTTTTCTCTCCCCAGCCTGATTCCCAGGGAAGGGCTTCACAGCTCAGCCCAGCCTTCCCCAGCTCCACGTGGCAAAGCTGCAACTATTCCCCTGGCCAGCCATGTCCTGCAGTACTGGAGGAGTGGGGATCATCTGGCTGCTCTTCCCAGCTTTTCTTCCACACTCGTGGAGCTGGTAATGAACGCTGAGGAGGATCTGGGAGGACACCCCACCACATCCCCTGGCCCCACGAGGTAGGTTTCCCTGCCTAGATCCCAAGTTCCTCACTGTGGGGTGGTGATCCCTTCAGGAAGGGGGTGAATTCAGAGGGCTGCTGCTCACTGCCAGCAGAGGTTGTTCTGACTTCCCCTGTCCTTGGACTCCCTCCCTAAATCTCAGCCTAGTGTCCACTGATGAAGACAAGTTACAGAGACCTTCAGAGTGAGCCAGCAGGGTCAGCCTTACATTCATTCCTCTTCTCAGACAGCTCCCAAATGTTTAAGGATATGAGTTAAAGCCATTTAATCACAACCCTCCTGCCATCCATTTCCTTTGAGCCTCCCTATCTTTCCATGATTGATTTATTTTTTTTTTTCCTTGAGCAACATCCCTACAAGAAAATGAGTCATTGGCAGCAAGGACCACTCAGCCCTGCTCTCCTCTCTCCCACACCACAGGGTCTTCCCTGATCCACTGTGGTGCAACAAAGGCAAACACTTCCATACCTGTGGTGAGTCAGGGCTTTCCAGGGAAAAGCAGTGCTCCAGTGGCAAGTCCTGCAGCTCCAGGGAAAAGAGGGAGGAGATTTTAGCCCGGGGGGGGGGTTTTGCTCCCCCAGCTAACCCTGGGTCCACTAGGAATGGTGTTCCTGCCACCAGAGAGTCTGCATCCAGAAAAATGTCTTCTTGTTCCCAGTCTGGGCTCACTGGTGATGTCCCAATTACACATTGATGTCCCCAGTTCCTTCACCAACATGCAATCATGGAATGGTTTGGGTTGGAAGGGACCTTAAAGGTCATTTAGTTCCAAACTCCTGTCATGGGCTGGAACATCTCCCACTAGAGCAGGTTGCTCCAAGCTCCATCCAACCTGACCTTGAACACTTCCAGTGATGGAGCAGCCACAGTTCTCTGGGCAACCTGTGCCAGTGTCTCACCACCTTCAGAGTGAAGAATTTCTTCCTTATATCTAATCTAAATCTACTCTCTTTCAGTTTAAAACTGATACCACTTGTCCTTATCACTGCACTTCCTGATAAAGAGTCTGTCCCCATCTTTCTGACAAGCCCTGAAAGGCCCCAGAAGGTCTCCCCAGATGGAGCTTCTCCTCTGCAGGCTGAACCCTCCCAGCTCTCCCAGCCTGGCCTCCCAGCAAAAGGTTTCCAGCCCTCCCAGCATTGCTGGGGCTCTTCTCTGGACCCACCCCAACAAGTCCATGTCCTTTTATGCTCAGCCTGAGACCCACTTGCCTGAATTCATCACCCCAGCCCTTCCATCTGCTCTTCCTCAACCCTAAGGGTAGGAGGTGCTTTTCTTGTACATAACAGCCAGATCTTCTCCATTTTCCTGCCCAGATAAAGCTGGTTTTTTATCCCCACCCCCCCAGGGCTGCACAACCCAGCTGGCAGTGGGCTGATCATCATCTCTGTCCTCATCTTCTTTTCTGCAGATCTCAGCTCTTGCTAATTGCTCTTTGCTCTGCTGGTGGTTGCCTTCTTCACAGTGACCTCCTCCTGGCCTGTGTGGCTCCGTTGCCCTTTCCATCTGCCTACGTGGGTTTTTCCAAACCACAGCAGCTGTTGATTTGTGTTGAGGTTAATCTGAGAATCCCACAAACGGGAGTGGGACACGTTGTGGAGTTTTCAGCCAGCCCTGCATCTCCTTCCAGCCTGGCAGTCCCCTGGAGTGACAGCCCCTGGGATGTGGCTCCCAGGGGGAGGCAGCCCTGCTCTCCTCAGCTGCTGCAGTCCTCAAGGAACCCCTAAGAGGAGAGAGATGCTCCCCTGAAAGGTCAGGACCCCTTCCTATGAGGACATCCTACAAGGGGTTTAGGCCTTCTGCAGGGATGAGGACCTTGCAATGACACCCTACAGAGGGCAGGGGTACCAATACCAGGACAAGGACCCCACAGTGACCCCCCTGTGAGGACAGGGACCTCCTAGAAGGACAGGATCTGCTCTGCAAGGTTGAGGACCTCACAGTGACACCCAGCAAAGACTGAGAACAGGGGTCCCAATACCAGGACAAGAACCCCACAGTAACCCCCTGTGAGGACAGGGACCTCCTAGGAGGACAGGATCTGCTCTGCAAGGTTGAGGACCTCACAGGAACCCTCTGCAAAGACTGAGAATGGGTCCCAATACCAGGACAAGGACCCCACTGTGAGGACAGGGACCTCTTAGGAGGACAGGATCTGCTCTGCAAGGATGAGGACCCCCAAAGTGTTCCCTATGAGATCTGCTGCTCCAGCAGCTCCACGGCCTCGTGAGTTGCCAGCACCTTTCCACTCCCAGAAAGGCACCAGTGAGTCCAAGCAGGGCAAAAGGGCAATTAAACATGGCTTAAAGAATGCAGTGGGCACTGCTGTGCAAAGGCAAGTCTCAAAGCAAACACACCCTGCGAGAAGAAATCCTTCCTGGCTTAGCACATCCTTCTAAAAACACAGAATGACTTCAGAAAAATGTGAGAAAAACATGAGCTGCTTCCCCCCCTAAGAGAGGGAAAAAAATAGAGCAAAGCAGCAACATGATGGTGTTTGCTGACCAGACCTGTGTCTTTGCCCTGGGAGGGGGTGGGGACCCTGCTCCTCAGGACTTTTGGGTGAGCTGGGTGGAGGTGCAGGGGCATCAGCAGCAGGTACCCCTGAGAACATCTCTTCAGCACCCAGGCAGAGCTGAGCTCCCCCAAAAGAGTTGTCAGATGCTGAATATTCACTCCCTGCACAAGGGATGAAATCCCACCAGGGCCATTCAGCCTCCTGTCAGACAGAGAATATTGATTATAAACCTTGCAAACCTTTTGTGATTTCCTCTACTGCAGCACATTAATCATAACAATAAATAATTAAGAGAACCAAGAGCCCCTTGCCTAGCTCTTCAAGAAGCTTTTGGCATCGTGGTTGGTTGAAGCTAAGCCCAGTTGCTCTGTGGGGCAGCTGTAGCTGGTGCCTGTGGGATGCACTGGCAGGATGCTCCTGTGCCAAGGGAGGAAGAGGTGGTCCCAGTGCTCTGGCTTGCCCAAGAAGCTCTGCCAAGGAGGAAAGTGCTGAGCAAGCTGCTCTGGGAGGGATGCTGAGAGGGAAGGAACTCTCCAAGGGGTTAACCAGCAGCAGATGATTTCCTGGTATTGCTTTTTGACCCCTGAACCCATCTCAGACTTGTCGGGGGCTCTGCCTTTTGCTGTCCTGGGATGCTCCCAAAACACCCCCAGCAGCAGGAAACTTCCAGCTCCCAAAGCATCTCACTCCAGATTCTGGGTTGATTCCACTGCCAAAGGAGGGGCTAATGGATAAGTACTGCCCACGGAGAAACATTCTGAGCACGGCCATTTCCAATGGCCAAAGAGCAGGAGAGAGCCTGGAAGCTTTTCCAGTGTCCCATTCCTCTTTTCTTTGTCCCCTTGACCCTGTCTGTCCCCATTTGCAGGGCTGCAGGAGGTTTGGAGAGGCTCTGTGCAGAAAAGAGGTGATGGCTTTGCTGCAAACAACCCTGGGGGACCAGGGCGTGCTGGGGACAGTGCTGACCAGAGGGACTGGAGGAAGCAGGAGTTTCCCAGGATGCAAGAAGTTTTCCAAACTGATGCCTGATGCAATCACTCCAAACCCCTGAGCAGCTTCTGCTGGTAGCCCTGTGGACATCCAGGCAGAGCCCAGGCACCAGTTTGCTGAGGACTCATCTTCATGGAGCTACAGGTCAACTTCACCTCCATGGGGACCTTAGAGAGTCCACACAGATGTAAAGGAGCATTTCCCATCCCCAGCTGGCTGGAAACTGTCTGTATCAGAGGAACTAGCAGCTGCTCATGACAAATAAATGTTCTCTCATGTATACAGCCACTCTGCATGACAAGCTCCATCTCCCTCCATTAGCTGTGTGGCCAGAACTCTAGTAGCATGAATATCCAGGAATAAACAACAGGAGAACTGGAATGGCTTCTTGTAAACACAGTTACTTTTTATGTCTGTTCAAGACTCTGTCTGCTCTGACATTTCACATCTGTCCTGGTCAACACCATCCCCTCCTGCCCCCACCACGTGCCTTGTTCCTGGAGTGCCTGGAGAGTGGCACTGGAGATACAGATCTCCCAGTAAATGCCATCCTTAATGGTTTTTTATCCATGCCAGTTCCACCAACCATTCCTATGTTGCTTATTCAGCATCTTCTAAGTGCTTTCTAGGGTTGAAATGACAGTGCAGGTGGTGACAGAGGAACGAGGTCAGTGAGGACACCAGAGCTGGAGAACATCTGGAGTGTGGGATGAGCTCAGGGAGCTCTGTGGGTTTCTCCCTGTGCTCTTCCTATGCCTCTAGGCAGAGGAGAGAAGGCAGCAGAGAGCAGAGCCTTCTTCTTGCCCATCATTGAGATGCTGGGCATTGATCCAGCCCCCTCCCCAGCATCCTCCACCTGGGTTGGGGCAACCCCCACTACCTGCACAGGCTGGGGGTGAAGGGATCCAGAGGAACCCTGAGGAGAAGCCACTGGCACCCTGGGCTGCACCCCCAGCAGTCTGGGCAGCAGGGGAGGGGGGATCCTGCCCCTCTGCTCCCAGGGCTCTGGGGAGACCCCCCTGCAGGGCTGGGGCAGCTCTGGAGAGAAGGAGAAATTGTTGGTGCTGAGGGTGGCAGAGCCTGTGCCAGGCTGCCCAGAGAGGTGGTGGCTGCCC
>WYEA01010182.1:0-11099 GCA_033558465.1 Alcedo atthis
ACTTGGTCTAGGTGCCCCTGCTCTGGCAGGGGGTTGGACTAGATGATCTTCTAGCTCCCTTCCAACCCCTAATATCTATGAATCTATGAAGTGACTCAGGTAAATAACAAAATTACCTGTTGGTTGCTCTCCAGGTGGCAAAGGTGAGGTAGGGTATGCACAGGAAAGTCATCACTGGTAGAATGGAAATACAAGTCTCAAGCAAGAGTGTCTCAGAGTGAGTTCATTTCCACTCCACACTGAGCCTGATCTCTACAGAGTCAAGATCAAAAGTGCCTAGACATGTTCTCACCAGAAATGTCTTAACTTCATCATTCATTCTCAGTACAAGAAGTTCATTGACTTCAGCTACAGAATGTAAGCAAACAGATGGCTTATACTGCCAGGAATGTGCTGAAGACTTAAAGAAATATTAATCCAGAGAATTCCAAAATTTCACTGGACCCAAGGGGGAAAAAAAAATGAAAAGTAGTAGACAAAATCACTGAAACATATCACATCTTCTGAACTAAGAGCAACACAAACATCCTTAGCTTTGATTTATCAAACAGAGATAGGAAAGAAAGCATTTCTCCTTCAAAAATAGCTGTTATGAAGGTCAATGTTTAATATGTGTAACTGAAAGATACCTGCTGACATGAAGCAGGTGTGAGCCTGTGCTGCCTAAATAATACAAGATACCACTAAATATTGGGGAGTAAAAAAAGTACTGTATGCTTCAGGTTTAGAAACAGTAATGTGCAGGCAAATACCATTTAGAAACCATTTTCTAACCTGATATTCTCAGGAGCTGCTTATCACCTGGATAGCTCCTTAGCTAGAACCAGAACCATCTGAACCTGCTGCACCCAAAAAGGAAAAGTTGCATGGCAAAGAGGTAGAAGAAATCAGAATGTCTCAGCCTGGTGTCTGAGAGTTGGCCACACACTATGGTCTCTACAGTTTGGTTTTTAGGGTTTGCTTGGTTGGTTGGGTTTTTTTAACCTTTAGTCATTTCAGTTTAAGAGAAAAAAATGCAAACCTGCAACACACCCAGGCTTGGATGTAGAGACCAGTATTCCAGTTTCCTTACTCCCAGGTCACTGTAGTTCAGTGATCAAGTTGGAAACTCCTACTGGTTCCTTCCTGGGTCTCACCTCTGGTTCACTTGCTGTTAAACTAGGAATAAATTTTCTTAAGAGTTGGTACATCCAGCTGAAGTTTATATTCAACTGGAGTCAGTATATTGAATTTTGTTTAAATCTAAGGAAATCTCTTTATGCATCTCTTTATTATACCATCTTGATTATACCAATGTTGACATAACTTGTGGGTCAGTAAAATAAAACAGTTCTAGCAAAAAAAACCTCCCTCTTAATTCTCTCTTCCAATGAAGAGTGCATTGCTATGTGTATTTAATAGCTGTTTTAAAGATAATATTTGGATGTTTTCTGCTGTAATAGCTTTGCTAATGCTTCTGTAAATCAAGCCTTCCTTAGTCATTGCTTTCCCTTTCTGCAAGACCTAAGGATGAAATCATACAGAAGAAATTACATAGGCAAATTCATACTTTCAGTGGGAAAAAAAATGACAAGGAAATAGCCAAAAAGTCTCATTCCCTCCCTCTCAAAAAAATGAAAGAAGGATAACAAAGAATCTCATAGGGGTTTAAGTTGTTCCTCTCCTTTATTCACACTGAAGTAGGAAAACTATGAGCTTAAACCCCTGAACAATTACAGTCTATTTCCAGTCTAGATGGATCTCAATGGAAATATTCAAATGATGAGTCAAAAATGTCTTTTTTTTCTTTTTTTTTTCTCCTTTTTTTTCTTTTTTTTTTTTTCTCCTTTTTTTTTTTTTTATTCTCCTTTTTTTTTCTTTCCCCTCCAGGGAGGGACCTTGGATCATTTTCAGGAAGCATGCTCAATGTTACTGGAAAAAAAAAATAAAAGAGTATACTCTATGTGCTTAATAGCAGTTACCTACTCAAAGACCCCATCATCAACCTGGGAGTAACTGCAAGAGGAAAAAAAAGCAACCAACCAAACACACAACAAAAAAACACCAAGACAAATGAACCTCACCACTGACTACTGATTGTGAGAGCTCTCTCCATGGTTTGTACTTGCATTGTTCTAGACAAAATCCAAAATCCAAATTAATTTAATTCATATTCCCATCAACTCACCTAGGCACTCTGACAAAAGTAAGAAGGAAATGAAGAGCCTGTGCCTGAGTGTATTTTAAATCCCACATTTATCTCAACTGCTGGGAGAAGAAAAGGGAAATATTCACACTTTATCAATATCCCTGAGTGAAATTTACTGAAGCTTTTGAATGATTTTTATGCCCATGGTAATTTTTGTTCTGTGCTGTTTTTGCAGCAAATAATTGTGTTTAAATGGAGCAAACAACAAACAGAATTAAGACTGTGATTGCAGCCTGTGGTGAAGCAGCAAAGTCTACATCAATTGTTAAGCAAATGACACAAAGCAGTCCACTGCTTCTAGGAGGTCTTGGCATTCCTCTTCATCTTTTCCTATCACATAGAAGGACATCCCCATGACAATGGAAACAGCACGAGAATCATGGCATAGAAGGTACAAAAAAAAAAGCACAAAGAGATCATGGTCATAAAAAAAAGATTACTGGACAATTTCCCAGCAAGCCATGGTGAGTGCTGTGAGCAAATGCTTCTTTGTGACTGAAGGGAGAGAAAGGGATTTCAGAGCTGACTCCACAAACCCTTATTTGTGGGAGAAAACCAGCTTGAGAAAGCTGAAGATCTTTGGGCTGTGTGAGCAGAGATCAGAAGGCACATCAGATTTTTGGCAACCACCAAAGATCTGGCAGGGCAGAAGCAGATTAAACAGCACTGAGGTGCAAAATAACTGACTGGATAAATCACACGTGTCCTTAAATACCTTTCAGTAAGGGCCAAAGAAAATTAAAGTTAGTATAGCAAGAAAACCCCACCTTTATGTGCAAGGTGACAAGCAAGCTTTCATTTCATAAAGAAAAGCTCTGCACTTAATTGCCATTTCATACTGAGGGCTGTGACACAACTGACTTGAAGCACTTGTGAAACACAGAACACAACATTCTTGAGGTTCTTTATGCTCCTAATTAAAAAGAAACAGGACAAGGTATCTTTGGCAAAGCAATTTTTCTTCTTCCACTGAAAAAATAAACGTACAAAAACATTTATTTGCCAGGGAAAGGGAGGGCTGTGAATAAAATCAGCTCAATATAACATTTCCTTCAGAGAAAATTAACACTGATTAACATCTGTAAAGTCTGGATGTCCTCAGGCAGACAGGCAGCAAAGAATCTTCTAACTAAGCTATAAATTGCTGCAAGAGGGACTTCAGCTTGAATTTATCCCTTGCCAGAATAGTCACTTGCACTCCCTCAACACATTTTCCACCTCTTGTTTTCCAGTTAGCCCTAGTTCTCATATCTTGAACTATTTTATTTGCATCATAAAGCAAAGACAGGCAATGATGAGCATGTTCTGGGAAACAAAGTTTACACCCAGCACTTGAAAATCCCTACTTTCACACCACATTTTTTGCTATTTGCACTCTGTTTTACAATAAGCAGCCAAAAGAAATCCTTTCTTATATTCCAGCTGCAAACTGCTTGAAGAATTCTATATTTGGGCCAACAGACTAAGGCACTACTAGCAAAATTGTCAGAATCTAGATGTCAAGCATCCTACTATAAGCAAAGGATAAAGAATACTGTGTTGATTATGTAAATATATAATTACAATATAGTAATGTCCAAGAAATGCCTTCAACTTTCCTGGGGATAAATTCCTAGGGAAAAAAAAAAAAAAAAAAAGGGATTATTTTTTTTTTTTCTTACTTTAGCATATTTTACTTCCATTGCTATTTGCAAGAGTGAAAATCAGTAGGACCAAACCTCTCAGGAGCAGTTTGTAGTCCTGGCCCTGGAGAAAGGGGTTCATAGACATCAAGTCAGAATGCAGTTAATATGAAAAACAGCAACACAACCCCAACCAATATTTTCTTAGAGGGCTGGCAGCAAACTGTCAGATGCATGTGTGACCTCAAAACAACCTTTTGCCAGATGCCTCTTTAACCTCTTACAATTACATCAACTTCTCAAAAGACTGGTACGTGTGCTTAAAAAAACAGATTGAAAATGTTTGCTTCTGTGCATTTTCATCCATCTTAAAGTCACAAAATAAAGCTAATACTTTTATTAATAAGTATTCATATTAATAATTAATAGTAATACTGATTTTTTTTTTCTCCCCTGAATTAAAACTGCTGTAGAAATTCAACAAGAAATCTTCATCTGCTTTCTCTTCTGCACTTGTCAGAGTTAAAACCCAGGTGAATTTTTGAGATAGCTGTGAATTAAGGGGCCAGGACAATATTCAGACAAGGCAATCAATAAATCACTTTTTAATACTATTTACCAGTTTAAAGTAAAAAAAAAAAGCTTTTTTTTTTTTTTAATAAAGAAGTAGGTTAGAATCTTATGTTGCAATCAACAAAAGGCAATACAATGGTACTTGAAAATCAAAAAAGAAAGAATCAAATTCAAAGCATGGAAGCATCATGAATGTGTTTTGGGGGTTCAAACCTTAAAAAACAACAACAACAAAAAGGAAATGCCACGAACTGAAAAGTAAGTAGGTCATGTATCCTAAAGTCCTAAAAATACTGTACTTGTGGATGAGAGAACTAGTTTTAAAATCTAGAGGTGTGCAAGTAAATGAAGAACTGCACAGTCCTTTGGCAACAAAAAAGTGCTTTGCTGAGGCATTAAAGACACCCTGTGTTGTACTGAATCCAAGAAAAAAAAAATCCTTTAAGAAATATACCTCCTTCTACAAAAAAAACAATGAATTTCAGT
The DNA here is from genome assembly GCA_033558465.1 of Alcedo atthis. Taxonomy (NCBI): domain Eukaryota; kingdom Metazoa; phylum Chordata; class Aves; order Coraciiformes; family Alcedinidae; genus Alcedo; species Alcedo atthis. The sequence continues at coordinate 4,870 of WYEA01010182.1, forward strand.
TGTTCTGTAACCCAGTTCCTTTAATCTGCATAAGAGATGCTGACTGAGTTCACTCAACCAAATCACTCCTGGCTTTCAGAATACAATCAACACATGCTTTTCAACAGTATTAATATAGCATGAAGCTTGTGCTCCTAATTATTCATGTTTTTGCATTCTGTTTTTTCCCCCTGCTGTAAAATATGCAAATTCACTTCTTTGTGTTATTTAGGTCCCACATGGGCCTCAACAGATCTGTTTGGAAGGAATTACAAGCCAACATCTAGATACATGCTGTCAACATTTCAAGCTTCATTATTTTTATTAGGTTGGAATGCCATTATAGATTTAATATTAGGCTTGAAAAAGCTTTTTCTAAATCTGTTGAAAACCTACAGTCTAATAAAATGGTGTGCTGATAATTACTACTACTCCACTCTGTGTCTGTGTGCATGAAAGGGAGAGGAAAAAAAACCTACAACTCACTCTTGAATACAAGAGAAATCCCCATCTAGTGGTACTATTGAAAAACACAGTTTGTTTTTGTGCAAAATTAGTACCCAAGAGGATTAGTTTGACTTCATTACTGAATGAAGGGGAGCCATTACCTCCTTATGCAACTAAAGATCAGTAACAGGAGAGGGCTGTTTCTTCTGAATTCCTCCTCCCTCTTCAGTCAGCTCTGGAAATCTGGATGCCCAAATGAGCTCCTAATCATTTTGAAGAATAAAACTCATAAAGCAGCACCTCAGGAGAGAGGTCACAGTGCAGTAACTCCTCAGTGTGCATCCAAAGTGTTCCCTTACAGAGGCACAGGCTGACACACCTGAAATAAAAATATTAAAATCCTTCCCTAAATCTCACTATTATCATTACCATTAAATGCTTTTCAACTTAACAAAATAGCAGCTTGATAATTCACAACATGTAAGGTTGGGAATGACTGCAAAAGTACTCACTGGTACAGAAAAAATATGTAATATAAGCCCATTGATGCAGAAAGGGAAAGGACATTGAGCCACTGCTTGTTTCCAACTGGCACAAAGCCTTCTGCATTTCCTTCATGGAACTGTGTATTTTAAACCACTGCAGCAGCCCAGCTTTTCTTACCAGCAGCACCAAAAGCTTCTTAAATATTGATGAAAAAACAATGTAGGGTTTCACAGGGATACACTGCAAATTCCTACTGACCCCTAGAAAACAAACAGTGTCAGTAACAATTCACAAAGATCTGTTGTACACACCTTCAGACTGAGGGTCTTATATAATATTTATATAATAAAAAAATATTATATATATATATCAATAAATTAGTAAGGATGTAATCTTTGCTTGAGATGATCAGTATATTAAATTTCCCTTTCATAAGATTCACACTTGAAGATCTTGAAATTGTACATTTCTCTTAGAAGCATAACACTTGAGTTCTTTATATGTAGGAATCTGTATTACTAAAATCACTATGGAAAGGGATCTCACTGTAAGAGATTTTTGGACATTGGGTGACAGTAGGGGTTGTCCCTTAATTAAAATTAATTTAATTAAGTCAGATTTATACCTTCCACAATAAAAAGTATCCCCAAAATTATCTGCACGCAGAATAAATTCCTGGTAAAAAAAAATAAAATAAAAATGAGGAGTTGTAGAGGAACAAGTCTATGTCCAACTGGACCTCAGAAAAAGTCAAAATTTCCAGAATAAAAGACTTTTTCACCTCTGCAGTACAGAAAACTTCCTGATGTGTTAAGGAAGTGATTTTGCAAGGTAACCACTGCTCATAAAGGGAACACTCAGCTGCCTGCACATCACCCTTTGCAGAGCTCTCAGCTGAGTGAGGATGCTCCTGCCAACATAAGAGGATGATCCCATGCAAAGGAATTAATGGAATGAAGTCAGTAATATACACTCTGAATACACCCACAGAAGGTTCCATTTAAGTTCAAATTAATTCTCACTTAAGTCAAAGTTCAAATGCCTTGCCTTAAAACTGTAAGTCATACCTGACACCAAAATTCATCTTGTTTCCCACTAAAAAGTTACTCAACTTTCCACCATTCACCTAAATACCACAAGTCCTTCTCCTTGTCTATTTATTTATTTCCCCACTTATTTTGTAGGGAGGGAATTATTAATTATTTTTTCTTGCCTCCCACACATGGGGTATTTGCCCCAAAGCTGAAATAGAGAAATGCTTTAAGCTTCCAGTTGTTTTAGAAAACATCTTTCCAGTCAAAGAATATGGATTGAGATATTGAAATTCCAAATGTACTGGTATTCTACAAGAAAATATATATTTAAAAAAAAGGTGTAAAATATAGCAATATATAAAATATATAAACTTGGAAAACAGGACTTGGAGGAGTTATGAAAAAAAAACAGAAAAACAAAATAAAAAGATTCTTAAGATTTAACAGGGTGATAGCTCTGGAGGATCTTCCTAATAAAGTGTTCAACCTTCACCCCTCCTTTTTAAATACCAGATGATAAAGAAAAAACATAAAATAATTAAATATTATTAGGAAAAATACACTTAATTATCTGTATTTAATTGTGATGCTCAGTACTCTTGCTACATGACTGATTTATTTCTTACTTTAATGGACACTACTGAATAGATTTCTTTTGTTCTTTAATGGATTTAATGTACTTTAATTTGATTATTTCTTGATAAGTCTTATTCAGACTCCCAGTAAGACTCCTGTCTGCCCTTATCAGTGGTGCATGCTGAACAATCCTGCAAGGTATTTGTGACTGTCAGGCTCTCCTGAGCACAGCAGTGGAAACCAGGATCCTGCAAGTGTTCCCTAAAGAGTTATTTCTCTACTTTCTGCAGTAAGAAAAGCAAAGTATTTCCTCCCCTGTCCACAGAACATCAGCAAGCTAGGCTTTGTGTTCTGCTTTGAATGAAAGATTGGGTTTAGAAACCAACTTAAACCATAAAAAAATAAATTACACTCCCTCCAAGTGTTCACTGCATAGCACAGTATTCACACTAATGGTCCTGTAATCCTACTGAGATTTGTTAGACACATTTAGCACTGGTATTTTAGAATATTTTACACAAATTTAAAAAAATTCAATATCTCCCACATGAGTAATAAAAAAGTAACCAGCAAAAGAGACAGGTATTGTGCTTGGTGGCTTTTTTTTTGGACTGCCACTATTCCTAGACTAAAAAACCTTCTAGAAAAGTATTTGTTTAAATGCTGACCTGTAACTATACCCATCCAGCAAGACACTGATATGCTTCACAGACAAGGTTCATGGCAATGCTTTTGCCCAGTAAAGATGAAACTACACTCCATTTAGTTGCAGTTTGCTTAATTATTTTTTCTCTATATAATAAATATATAAATAAATTTCTCTATATTATAATAATAAAAAATAATAATACTACACAGAATTAAATAAGAGAAAATTCAAGCAAAATAGATAGTTCATGAGTTAACTAATTCTTTTAATACAAACTTCTATGAATAAAGTTCAAATAGCCACTGACTGTTTCTGGAAAAAGGAACAGAATTAAATGGAATGCAAACTTAGGACCAGCAGTTATGGAACATAAGCAACATTTAGGGGCAGAACTCTGCCTGATAAAGAATTTGAAACCCTAAATGGTCTCCAGACTTTTGGGGGATGATGATGTGTCTCCTTTGACTCTACCATGATGAAAGTGCTGGGGTGATTGGATGCAGCCATCAAAACTGGAGCAGCTGAACAAGATCCAGTGGAAGGCAACCATTAAACATGTCAACACAGACTTACAGATGTGAAAGCAAATTTGGTTTCATGCAAAGTTATTACAAATAAGTGTTTTTTTCTCAGAAAGAGTTCCAATAGTCTCCCATATTGTTAGGTTTATGTGATCTAGAGACTTTCATGATGTGAAAATGCTCAAAAAGATACCACACTTAGAGAAACACTGTGAGATTCCTGATATGAACACGTCAGTAAATCACAGCAGCAGAAGCTGAATATCCATGATGACAGATTTACAAGGAGGAAAACACAAATTTCAAAAGAGGAAAAAGAAAACTATCAGTTACAGCACGACAGCAATAAATTCTTTCCCTCTGCATGCTTGAGCCATCCTACAAGACCATGAAAGAGCTTGATTAAAGCTGCAAATGTAGCTAGTTCACAGGTCAGTACACTTCAGATTAATTTTTGAATAAAAGACTTTGAAAACCCTAAAGTGCTTAATTTTCATCAGACTATGCAAGAGTCAGATTCACAGAATCACAGAGTGTCAGGGGTTTAAGGGAGCTAGAAGATCATCTAGTCCAACCCCCCTGCCAGAGCAGGGTCACAGAACATTGACATTTGCCATGTGACTAGAAACACACAGATGCTTCTTGGCTTCTAATACAAAGACTTTGATGGTAACACTAAAAGGAAGGAACCAGAGAAAAAAAAACAGTCCTCTAATAACTGCAATAAGATATTCTCTTTCCACAGCTAATAACTAATCCTAAAGGTAGAAGCCTCAACTGAGCTTTCTTGCTTTGTAAGGACTGAACTTCTTGCTCAGAGGAGACAAGAAACTGCATTTTCAATGCTCTTGAGTAAGTTTTGTACCTGTTTTTTGTACAATTTTTATCATGGCATCTCTTACCATTTCATCTGGTCTCAAATAACAGTTTACCTTTCCAATATGGTATGAATCACTTGATATGAAGCACCACTTACCCACAATAACAAACCCATCTGCTTCTCTCTCTGGCACTGGCACCTTCTTGGAGTCTTGGCTTTTTCGGAAGAAGCTGAACATGGTGTCTTCTCCTTCTCCTCCTTGTTACCTAAAATGAAGACAAAACACATGAAATAAATACAACACAATTTACCATAAGAAGCTCACACCGTGCCAAAGGCCACAAAAGAGCTGAATCTTTGCTACAAGATATGAAATATCAGTCATTTCTACATCAGACAGGTTCCCTTGTAGATGAAGATGTTTACTTCAAGAGGCAAAAAGAGGGTGAAGTATAAAAGGCTTTTCTATAAATTTATGAATGGAGTGGAACCATTAAAAAAACCCCTGAAAAACAACTTCAACTTTTCTAATGAAAAGTAAAAGAAGGAAACTCCCTGAAGAATTTTTCCAGCATGCTTTCATCCTTCTCTTCTACTTTGAATTGCTGTTACATAAACTTTCTCATCAGGGTTAACTGTGAAGCATCTAAACTTTGAAGCCCAAAACATGATCCTAGAAAATGCAGCTTTACAGCACAGGAATACTGGAATGAAGCAAACCACTCTGGAGACTTCCAGTCTTAAGTTGTCTGTACATCAATTAAAAACACCAACTCATCTCTACAATATTAACACAGTATCTGGTTTGATTTGACAGGTCATTTTTGATGACCTGTAGCAATGAACTGCACAACCAACACTGACTCTTCACCAGATAGAAACAGCATCACACTCTGCCCTTAAAAGTGATAACAAACATTTCCATGCTCAGATCACACAAAGTCCTGTAGGAAATGTAAGCACTGGACACCCCCCAGCTCCTGGCTGGTGCTGATGCAGTGCAACTTGTGGCAAACAAATCAACTACACTCATGTACACAAGAGCAGAACAAACCAGCCCATCACACCTAGGTAGTAATTAAAAAAAAAATAAGAAAAAAATAAGAAGTTACTTATCTGTACTTGATTCACTTTTGCTCATTGTCCTACCTAACTAAATGAAATAGTGATATTTCCAGTTCTATGGAGATTAGGCAGTAAAAACTCCTAATTATCTCATTTATTCCTCACCTTCCCCCACACCCAGGCTCAACACATGGCGCCAGCAGCATATTCCTTTCCCAGCCCCCAGGGAACAAGTCTTCTCCTGCTACCAATTAGGCTTGTCAGTCCCATAGCTCAAGTGGTAAAAACCTGTGCTGTAATGCTCAAGAGTCAGGTTTCTGCTCCAGTGATGTATGAAGGAGAAGCAGTTGTGGAACAGTTTAAAATGCAATTTTACCTTCATCCTAAGCGTGCAGCCACAAGAAGCAAAACCAACCTGATGTGCAAAACCTAGCTCTGGGAAAGGCTCAGATTCCTGGCAGCCACTTCAGGTGCCAGAGCTGCAGTTTCATCACATTTTCTTCTCTTTGAGATCTGCATTATTGCAGTTTTCAGTTCTATCAGTGTTCCCCTTGCACAAAGAAAAGCCTCTTAGTCATTGAATATATATATATACAAATATATATATATAAATATATATATAAAAATATATATATATAAAAAAAATCTATATA